>PVIU01023580.1:0-27138 GCA_004026605.1 Ondatra zibethicus
TGTGTGTGTGTGTGTGTGTGTGATGTTATTCAATATAGGCCTTTGAGCTTCTGTTATCTACAAAATAGTTTGTTGAGACATCATTGGATTTGAATTGAATCTATAAATCAGGTTGAAAAGTAACAACAGTGATGTTTGTAGAAAATAAGCATGAAATCTCTCTATGTGTTTGATTTGTTTCATTACAAATTTCTATTTATTATATTTCACTACAGTTTATATTTATAAAAGATAAGTATTTTTGTTCTCTGGTGTTAATAAAATATTATTTTGTGATTTCAATTTTTAATGCTCGTACATATAAAAGCAAAAGGTTTTGGTTTAGTAGCCTGATAGCTTGTCACTTGAACATGGACACTTCTACCCAAATGAGATCTTTGGAAACACAGACAAGGTTATATAGTTCTTCCTCATTCATGTGTACACTAATTTTATTTTTTGTCTTACTAGACTGGACAGAACTCCTAGCGCATATCTGTGTTTTGTCTTGACCTAAGGGGAAGCTTCCAGCTTTTAAGCATCAATATGAGCATAGGCCTTCTTTATAAGTTAAGCAGGTTCCTCGTATATAGAGTTTATCTTCGCTGGATTTTTTGTTTTGTTTTTGATGCATTAATTCATGTTAACTTTTAGCAAATACCTTTCTTGTACAATATAATTTTTCCTTCAGTATTTTGTTGTGTAAATTACACTGATTTCAAATGTCTAGCAAATAACTGCATGCCTGGAATAAATTTCACTTTTCTTAATGATATATATACCACTTTTTATAATACTTGTATTTAATTTTTCTCATAATTTTCTGAGATTTTGTGCCAAAGGTATATGAGGTTTTGACTTACAGTTTTCCTTTCTGTATGCTATTTTTAACAGACATTTGGTACTAGAATCTCATTTGCTTAATAGAACAAATTATCAGGTGTTCTGTTTGCTTCTATTTGGGGTGGATAATTGAGAATTGCAATAATTTATTCTGCAATATTTGAGCCCACAGTGGGCTATTTTTACTTTATGGAAGGTTATTTATTAATTCCATTTCTTTACTAGGCAGGCAAGTTCAAAGAATTTACTTCCCTTCATGGGAGTTCTGTAGGATGAGTTCATGGAATCTGTCTGTTTAATCAAAGTTTTTTTACAAATACAATCGTGTTTGTAACCTAGAGTTGTCATAGCTTCTCATGGTGAGCCTGTTGATGCCCTGGGGTCCAATATGATGACCTCTCTTTCACTTCTCGTGCTAGTGGCTCATGTTTACTCTATATACTCTCTGTCTTGATTTCTTTTCCTCAGCTACAGGTTTTTCCATTTTGCTGCTTTTTCCAGTGAAAACAGTATTTAGTCATATTTTTCTATCTCATTCTTATTTTAAATCCCACAGACCTCCCTTTATACTTTTATTTATTTATTTATTGCTTCTACTTGCTTTATTCTTACATTTTCTAGTTTTCTTTCATTGGTTGACTTTTTCTCCAGATGGTTAAGTTGTTGATTCGAGATCTATCTCATATTCTATAATGTGAGTGTAATTTTATGAATTTTCTTTTAAAGACTTGTTTTGCTGGAGTCTATGAATCTTGTTAACTTTGCTGGCCGTGAACTCCTCCTTCGGCTGAGGCTAGCTTCAGACTTATGCCTCATCTGTTCAAATGCTGCTGTGACAAGTGTGTATCACCCAGACTTTGTTGACTCTTCAAGAAAGGCCTAACCCCCTTTGAAGAGTGGATGGGGGGTGAGAAGCATGGAGGTGAAGGGACAGGAGAAGGGGAGGGAAGGGGAACTGGGGTTGACATGTAAAATGAAAAGTAAATTTCTAATTAAAAATGTTAAAAAAATATTTTGGAGATCAGTCCTCTGTCTGATGTGGGGTTGGTGACGATCTTTTCCCATTCAGTAGGCTGTCTTTTTGTCTTATTGACTGTGTCCTTTACTTTACAGAAGCTTCTCAGTTTCAGGAGGTCTCATTTATTCATTGTTGGTCTCAGTGTCTGTGCTACTGATGTTATATTTAGGAAGTGGTTGGTCTCCTGTGCCCATGCATTGAAGACTACTTCCCACTTTCTCTTCTATCAGGTTCAGTGTGGTCGGATTTATATTGAGGTCTTTAATCCATTTGGACTTGAGTTTTGTGCATGTAGATAGATATGGATCCATTTTCATTCTTCTACAATGTTGACATTCAGTTATGCCAGCATCATTTGGTGAAGATGCTTTCTTTTTTCCATTGTGTAATTTTAGCTTCTAGATCCACCTGGGAAGGGGAAATAGACATCATCTCCTGACAAAAGTGGGAGCATGGGGGTCGGGGGAGAAGAGAGGGTGGAAGAGGAAGGAAGAGGAGGGGAGAAGGGGAGGGGGAAGAGAACTTAAGGGAATGGGATAGTAGAGATGGAGGAGGGACAGAGATGGAGAGCAAGGAAAGAGATGTTTTGATTGAGGGAGTCATTCATTGTGGGGCTGGCAAGAAACCTGGCACTAGAGAAATTCCCAGGAATCCACAAGGATGACCCCAGCTAAGACACTAAACAACAGTGGAGAGGGTGCCCAAACTGACCTTGTCCTGTAGTCAGATTGATGAATATCTTAAATGTCACCATAGAAACTTCATCCACCAACTGATGGAAACAAAGACAGATATCTGCAGCGGAACGCTCAGCTGAGCTCCCAAAGTCCAGTTAAAGAGTGGGAGGAGTGAGAATATGAGCAAAAAGGTCAAGACCATGATGGGGAAACAGTTTACCTGAACTAATGGGAGCTCACCAACTCCAGTCGGACAGGGAAGGAACCAGCATAGGAACTAAACGGACCCTCTGAATGTGGGTGACAGTTGTATGGCTGGGGAAGACTGGAGCCACTGGCAGTAAGTACCAGGGTGTATCACTACTGCTTGTACTGGCTTTTTTTGAACCCATTCTCTTTGGATAGATACCTTGCTCAGCCTAGATATAGTGGGGAGGGCCTTGGACCTTCCCCAAAGCCATGTGCCTCACCCTCTCTGACGAGTGGAGGGTGGTAGAGCTGGGGGGGGGCGGAGAAGGAGGAGAGGATAGGAGGAGGGGAGAAAGTGGGACCTGGAATTGGTATGTAAAATGAAAAAAAGATAATTTGCTTTCTTTTAAAAAAAACTAAAAAAAATTTAAAAGTATGCATCACACTAACTCCCACCTTGCTAGTTATAATTTTATTTTCATTTCAAATATTTTTAAGTTTCTCCCATGATGGTTCTTTCTTAGAAGGGGTGCTGCTTAAGCTCCAAATGTTTGGAGATTTTCTCTCTTTGTTTGTTTTCTGAAGGAGGCTTTTGCTGTTTAGTAAAGCGGGCTGGCCTGGAACTTATTATGTAGTCCTCCTGATTGACCTTCAATTCATGATCCTCTTACCTGGGCATCCCAAGTGCTGCTTACAGGCCTGAGCCACCGTATCCAATGTCATTTAACATTTTTAAAAATTTTAATTTAATTCTGTTTTGCTTTTAAGAGCATAATTTACATAACTTTTTTCGGATAAATTTGTAAAAGTTCATTTTATGGCCCAGCATTCATATTTCCTGGTGGATATTTCATACAACGGTACAAAGTACATACATTGTGCCACTGATAGCATAGTCTTCAAAAGTACCTAGAACACATTGATTGAGAGTGTTGTTCAGGAGTTTCCTATCCTTATGGAACATTTGCCTGGTGGTTTTGTCAGTTGCCAAAACAGTAATGTTGAAATCTTGCCAGATATCCTAGTGGGTTTATCTAGATTTTATTGTTTGTTTCAGTTTTATTGGTTTCTACTGACATATTTGGAAGCTGTATTCTGAGGTGCACATACACTAAACACTGTTACTTTTTCTATGAGTTAACCACTTCACCAACTGCTCTTATTCTTCATTAGCCCCGTTAGTGGACTTCACTCTCAAGTCTGTTAAGAATGAGATTGAAAGCTGGGCAGCGATGGCGGATGGGCACACGCCTTTAATCCCAGCACTCGGGAACTTGGGTGGCAGAGACAGACGGATCTCTGTGAGCTTGAGGCCAGCTTGATCTACAAGAGTTTGTTCCAGGACAACCCTGTCTCAAAAAAAAAAAAAAAAAAGAGAGAGAGAGAGAGATTGAAACATCCATGCTAGCTTCCTTTTTATCAGGATTAACACAGCACATCTTTTCCTCCACTAAAGTTTTTATATTTACAGATTTATTTTTTTGGTATTTTATTGTTTTAAAGTATATACATGTTCTAACACATCCCTGCATATGTCTGTGTGCACATGTCCATGTATCCATGTGTTCGTATATTCGTGTGTGTGTATGTGTGTGTGTGTGTGTGTGTGTGCGCGTGTGTGTGTGTGTGTGCGTGTGTATGTGTACTGGTGCCAGTGGAATCCTGAAGAGAATTTTCTGGGGCTGAAGTGAGCCATCTGATGTGGGTGCTGGGAACAACACAAGAGGTTCTTTGCAAGAATAGTTTATACCTTTAACTGCTAAGCCATCTTTCTAGCCTCTAACATCCTTAAAAATGTCTTTGCACCGATTTTTTAGATGTCTTGATTAATTAATAATATCACTAGATTTATCCTAGAACACTGATCAAAAGGACCATGTTCCATACTGTTTGCAATATTCCTTCCAAATGATCCAATCCAACGTAACTTTCCACTTCTACCTATTCATCTTCCTTGTGTCTGTTTTGGGAAGGCATGTTTCACAATCAGCCTTGTGTTTCATTTGACTTCGCTTACAAATTGGTTAATAAACGTGTCCTTGTCACATTCACTTGTTTTTTCCAATGTCTGCATTCACTCATTTTGTCTTGCTGCCTGACATCAGCAACTGACTTATTTTCTTGGCCCTTCTTGCTAAAACGACTAACCCGTTTATTCAACTACAGAAAAAACCAATTCTTCCTTTTTATAGTTTTCTGCTGCTTTTTTGGTGTTTGATTTGAAATAAGTTTCCTAATGTTAGAACATGAAAATGCAAATGTCATCCGTGAAACACAGTTTCTTTCCTTTCCAAGAACAGAGCTGTAAAGCAAAAGTCCCTGTTTTACCAGTTTTAACTGCATACTAAAGCTTTCTCTCTCACAGTTTTGACTTGTATGTCCTCCAAAATATTTTAAAAATTTATATTATTATACACTCAATTTTCTGGGGTTACTTTAGAAAAATAGTGGTTAACGCTCAAAAGATTTTGCAATACTTTTCTAAAAATACTGCCCAGTATTTCTTTTTCTGGGGAGCATGCTGTGTCGTTTTATACTTTGAACTGTGAAGAGCAAGTTAGTTCATTGTACATTCAAGCATTCTGTATTGATGCTGAGCTGAACAGTTTGCTCCATCAGCAACTGAAAGGGCTAAGTGACTCACTGTGTATTTGTGCCACATATTTTCTTCCTGTCTTGAAGTTGGTATCAGGTAAAGATGTTTATAATTATGGCCATTTTGGTTTTCATGTCTTCTGCTCATTTTTGTCCATCATTATTTTTAACCTCCCTACATCTTTATGTCTGAGGGCTCATAAATTAAATGGGAATTTTATTTTTACCCGTCTGAAGTATAACGTCTTCCAGGTCGTAAATGACCATCAATTGCTGCTGTTCCCTGTGTCTGCTCCACCTGTTTCATTCCTTTTGTTTGTCTTCTTTTCAATTAATCTCCATTCCACTAATTAGCATATTAAATGTAAGTTGTTTTTCTCTTCTCAGGGCTTACCATGATGGTCACAGCCTGATTTATGAAAACATTAGTGTTTATTTTAAATTACTGTTTTGTTCATTTCTATGGAAAAAATCCATTTGTCACTTTCAGGCCCTTACACATGTTGTTGTCAAGTATACAAACACACACACACACACACACACACACACAGAGAGAGAGAGAGAGAGAGAGAGAGAGAGAGAGAGAGAGAGAGAGAGAGAGAACAGTACCCTGAATCATCTTTGCTCTTCTGGACATTCTGAAGCCATTTTATTTGTCTACTGATTTATCCTGTCTGGTGAGGATTTTTTTTTTGTCTAGAGCCCACTGCTTCGGACTGACTTCCTGCGACCAGCTGGCCCTCTTGAGTACAGTTTTCAGTGACTTTCTGTTACCACTGAATTTTCCCACCATTTTCCTGACCGCTGCTTCATTTTGTAAGGCATTTTTCATTGCTGCAAGGTTCTAGAGTGTGAATTTTACTTTCAGTATCTCAAGATGATCCCTTTTTCTCCCGTCGTTATCATGTGTTGAGACTATCTTACAAACGTTTTGTTGCTTCATTCGAAGAAATATGCTTCTAAGACAAAATGTGCACAAAAATACCATTGAGCTAGATTTGTGTTGGCCACCTGCTGTTGGGTATCAGGCCTACCCATAAGGATGGTTGATATATCCATTCGAGACGCCATTGGAGAAAATTAGTTTTTCATTAACAAGTGGGTATCAGTTCCAGATAACTTATTGGTTAGGGTTGGGAACCTGTGTCCACTTTTCCCTTTCAGCATTCATTCGTGTTCAGTATGTATTCATTTGGTTTCTTTTTGATGTACGTGTGTGTATTTATGTGTGTGTATATGTGAGTATAGGCACATACATATCTGTGTGTGTGTGTGTGTATGTGTCTTTATGTGGTGTATGTGTGTGTGTGTATGAGTGCACTTGTGGACCAGACAGCCTTCTTTAGACACTCCAAGAAGGCTACATTGGCTGACCAACAAGCCTCAGAGGTCTACCTGTCTCAAATCCCCAGTGCTGGGTACCTACCACTGCATCCAGGTTTTGTTTCGTTTTTAAGCATGGACTCAGGGAATCCAACTCATCTTCATGTTTGCAAAGCAAGCACTTTATGAACAAAGCCATTCTCCCAGTCCCCAGCTTAGTTTGACTAAATAATTTCCCAAGGGAAGATGCGTTTTTGTATGCATCTTTACTAAGGAGCAGGGGCTCTCTTGAATTGAGTTATTATGCTGTTTTTATTTGTTCTGTAATTGCTCACCCACACTAGGCTGTTTCTAGGGAGATTTTCTCATCTCCAGATCATCTTGTGGTGCTCTTGAAAAGCAAGTGCTTCTGACTTGAGGGCTTGAAATGGTATTCAAAAATTTTTAACATCCATCCCCTCCCATCTTGATTATTTTGGAAGTGATTTTAATTTCCTGAAATGGGCATATTATTGGTAGATCAAGTCAATACTATAGTATGTTATGGCAATTTTAAGTCAAATTTCAAACTTCAGTAGAACAAATTTCTAGTTTTCTCTTGTCTCTAACTAACTCATGAGTGTTATTTAATCCACTGGTTTTCTTTCTTCTTTTCTCTCCTTGTTTGCCTGGCATTTGATGAGAAATTCAGTAGCCAAGTACAGCAACCACATTGATCTTGCTTTGTTCGCACAACAATTACTTATTCTACTTGTAATCTTATTACTCTGTTGTATTTATATTTATCATTGTGAAGATTCTTAAATTAGTTTTCAATAATAATTTGCTCATCACTTGCTATCACTCTTTACATTACCTGGCACACTGAATTCGGTTCCAAATAGACCTATGTGAATGTATTTTTCATGTCTTGACTTAACAGAGATTAGCATTCCAAAAGCAAGGTAACAAGGAAACAAATTAATCTAATGATATTTTAATTAAACTTGAAAGAAGAAAAATGGTGTAAAAGGTACACAAATTCTGTGTTAGAAGAAGGCAGAAAAATTTCAGATAGCTAACAATAATGAGACAGACCAGAGAAACAGTAATTGATTGAATGCATAGTCAAGGAATCAATGGAATTGCAGTACAGAGCTATTACTGCAGGTTGGGACAACATAAAGATAGATAAAACGAAGAGAAAAATAAGAGTCCAGAGACGAGTCTGGGGAAGGAAGGGGCGAATGATGTGGGCCATGGCTATGGGTGGAGAAAGCTTATTTAAAAGCTGGTTTCTGAAATAATAAACCAGCATCTCTGCTGCTAGAAACAAGACCAAATATTATTCTTTGTGATCTCAAGACTTGTATAAGTTCTCTAATTACCACCCAAGAGATTTATTTACTAAGTAGAAAACAAGAAACAATTGTTGCCTGAGGGCTAAGAGTAACTAAGGAAAAAGAAACACACCTGCTTTCTTGGTCACCAATACTGACATTTTACTTTCTTGCATCTTGAATGGTAAGCTGAAGCCGGGAGTTGGAAGGCATACAGGCTGCTTTAGGGTGGTGATTCAGACTGACTGTTGGCCTTGCAACACCAGTGTGGGTGGCTGCTTGTGTAATCAGCTGCCTTTATCTTCTTGCCTTTAATGAAGCACGTTGACGGTCTCGTTATGTGCTTGCCTGTTAGAAGTAGGACATCCCATGGGGTTTCTTAATGGAACCTCATCAAATTTAAAGTCATGATTGAAAAATTGTTTGCCCTAGGTTAAAAAAAAGTTCTGTTTAGCTCCAGACAGAGAGAGAAAAGGAAACACTAACCACAAAGTCAGAGCTTTACGGCTGATGGCGTTTTATTTTGGGGATTTTGCATCTAGAGAATAAAATAGTTTTGAAGTATATTTTAATTAACTGCAATATTCGAGAGAAAATGCGAATATAAAGAGGAGGAAAATAATGCTTGAAGCACCAATTAAATCGTCCATTTTTTTAAATTTATGATTTTACAAAATGAGTAAGAAATGTTTCCAAGCACCGTGCCTCATTTCAGCTTTTTCCTGACTTCACTTCGTCCTCCACAGGCAACAGCTACTGGTTTTACATTATATGGCGTGTCCTTTATTAGTGTTAGTGACTGCAAGGACATAACCAGACACATTTGTCAGAGGTTCGGGTCAGACTGGTAAAGGTCTTCATATGTTTGTCAGCAATACACCTGTGAACGAGTATTTCCAAACTGGGGACAATGCCCTAGAAAAGAAGCTTCCGATAGAGACTGTGAAAAGAAACACGCCGATTCGTCTTTTGATCTTAGAAATGAGCAGCACAGGAGTTGGGACTGTGACGCTCTGGTTGGAGGAGGAGTCGTTGATTTAGATTAGCGTTCTCTGAACAGCTTGAGCTAGCCCATAATAGCCCCCAAGGCTGCTTTCCGGAGTGCCACCTGGAGTTATATCAACAGCTGACCCAATGCTTTCACTAGGCCTTCACTTTCCTCCAACCCATCGCCACGAAGTTTCCAGAGTGACATTTCTAGGCCTTCCCAGGTTTCTCTCTCACGTGGTTGTACTGTTGCGCTCCATGTTTAGGGAATCAAGTTCAGAGTTCTGGTAAGCCGGGCACAGTATGACCTTGCCAGACTGCAACCAGCCTTACCAGATTCGTCTTTCATCACACTTCTCCACACCCTGTACACCCGAATTGAGAACCCCAGTTAAAATGTTGTGGCAAAATGATTCACTCTCCTGAAGGAGGTAGGCATATTTAATTAAATTAATTAATTTATTTTCTGGAAAGCATTCCTGGCCTCTTCTGCCTGGAAAATCAAAATCTCCAGGTCAAATGTAACTCCCTTGCTGAAACTCTCTCCTATCCCGTTAGTTAGACTCAGTCAGTTCTTTCTTGGTGTTTCTTGAACATCTTAGATCTTCAAAAATCTTAGCTCTCATATTTTATATTTCGATCCATTTTTTTTTCAATTTACAAAACAGTTTACAAAATTTTTGAGAGTGAAGACCAGTCTTTGTATTCCTATAATTTTATTTCTGCTTCTCCTAGGAAGGAACCTAACATGATGTTTTTCATGAATTACTGTATGATTGTGGAGCAGAGACAAGACTAGTGGGTCCTCCATGTTGCCTCTCTTTAATTCTCAACTGTCATGGTTGGACCTTTGTCAACTGGGAATGAGCTGGAGTCATTTGAGAAGAAGAATTCTCAGTTGAGAAAATGCTTCCATAAAACTGGGCTATAGGCAAGTCTGTCAGGCATTTTCCAAATTACTGATTGATATGGGAGGGTGCCTACCATTGTGGGCAGGTTGTACTGTATTGTATAGGAAAGCAGGCAGTGCAAGTCATGGGGAGCAAACCAGTAAGCAACATTCCTCCATGGTCTCTGTTTTAGCTCCTGCCTTGAGTACCTGCCCTGACTTTCCTCAGGGATGGAGCAGGCACTGTGTATTATTTAGAAAAATATTTTAAAAAAGAAAAAGAAAGATATTATGCTCTCCATTATGAAGAATACCAGATTCTTCCCTTGAGAAGAAAAATAATATGTAATTAGTTTATTAATGAACACTGTTAGCACTATCATTCTTAACTAAACATTGTCCACCGATTGTCTAGAGCAATTGTGCCTTAGTAAAGATAAGAAAACAAAGATGTTTTCTTTCTCATCTGAATTTCTAAAATGTATTATTTCTTTTCGTCTATGTTTTGTCCCTGACTACTTTCATTCTTGGAGTAGTTCATTTATTCATTTCATAAGGAGACCTTCTAGGTACAACAATTACAGTCAGGCCTAATTTAGGTTAAGAAGTGCAATAAGATAAACCATAAGTTTATGGATTGTGTACAAGAGAATAAATGTATTATGCTTTTTAAAAAACATGTGTGATGGAAAAGAATATTAAGTTTACTATTTCTCCCTAGAAATCTACATACATCTTCCTCAAAATCAGGGTTGTTCAGGACTGTTGGCTTATAATGAGACATTTCAAACTAGAACTGAAAACATTTTTATAATGCTTTCTGTAAATTTGAATATAACTCTGGAACTTATAGAACTGGGGCAAAGGAAAAAAATTGAAAGATGGTGATGGTTACAGGTGACTTTCTCCAGAGAGAGGAGGGGAGGAGGAGGAGGAAGAGGAGGAAAGGCTTTATTTGTCTTATCCTGGGTCATAGTGCATTGAGGTAAGCTGAGTCAGGAGCTCACGGCAGGAACATAAGAGGTACAAATTAATTGCTCCCCACGCCTTTCTCAGTCTAGGACCACCTGCCAAGAGGTGACACTGCCCATGGAAAACTGAGTCTTCTACAGGCAAATCTGATGGAAGCATTTTCTGAATTGAGGTTCTCTTTTTCCCAATGACTCTAGCTTGTGTCAAGTTCACAAAAACAAGGACAAAAATAAGAAACTAACTAACACATACCCACAGATAGAAGGAGTCATAATTAAAAAGAGAAGAGAATATACATATATGGGTACTGGTGACAAGAGTCATGCTCCAAGACCATGGAACACACTAAGATCTTATATGTACGTACTAAACATGAGTGCTGGCAGACAGACCCAGAGAGCATCAGAGAGATGATCATGCTTCTGAGCCCATGTAGAGAATGCTGCAGGACTGGTATCACTCATGGACGTGAGAGAAACAAAGCTTCTGAAAAACAAGGATCATGGACTGATGACTGAGAATCAGATAGGACTGTAGCATCCTCAGCGTGTACTGGAATGTATAGAATGGATGGACTTGAGGCCCAAGCAGAACTTATACCACCACATAAAGGGAGCCTAAAGCCCAGGTAGACTGAGAGATTGAAGTGAAAATAAATACAGAATTCAATAAAAATGAAGTTAAATTCCTTGCACATTCAAATGTGTGGATTGAGGCTCATATATGCTACAATGGGAAGGGCTGCCAGGGCGGAGGAGGTGTGAATGCAGCCTGATTGAACAATGATGGGTCTGAATTACCTATTGTGAAGTCGAGGGTTGTGTGCCAAGTTCCTAGACCACAAAGACGGGATCACTGACTGAGAACTCGGGAGATTCTCATGAAGACATCATCTTTAGAAGACCAGTTGTGATCATAGGGATGGTGTGCTAAGCATGACAATGGAAGCAATGATGCAGAGCAGTCGCCAGTGGGGCTTGAGTGGGTCTAAATAACACTGATGAGTTACTGAAAGTGGCTGAGAAAGAACCATCACATATAGACTAGTCACAGAAATAAACAATGGTACAGAAAATTGGGACGCGATGTGTTTCAGGGACAAGCACTAGATATTGCAGGCACATAACTCCACTGTGGTAGAACCTGGTTAGCAAAGGGACACAGAGGTTGGCTAGACCAGGAGAGAGGAAGTGCAGACCCATGCTATACGGTAAGACTTTGAACTTTGCTATGGAGTCAGTGCTGAGCAAACATAGATATTAATGGAGGACATTTCTTTAAAATGGGATATATAAAATATATCCCAATGGTACAACTTTGCTGTGAGTAAACCAGGTTCATTGTCACAAGAGATCGCCTCAAGGCAGTTATTTTAAGGGGAGATACTGAACTCAAAAACAAAACAAAACAAAAAAACCCTTGGATAAAAACTGGAGACCAGCATAAAAATCAAAAGGTAAAAACATTACTTTATATTAGAGATTATTTATGCTGATTACATTACAAATGTTAGATGCCTGCTATTATCTAAAGCAGAATTTTATAGCACAAATGAAAGAGTAAATGCGGCTTCATATTGTGTGTAGCTTGCATACTGAACTGGAGGATTGTGTGAGAACTGGGTATGCTTCCAGAAATGACCGGCATAAGAGCCATGTTCCCACGAGTCATATGGAAAAGAGAGCCGTCTCTAACAAACAAGACTCAGATTTGTCTTTGTCTACTTAAAACTCTCCAGTGATTTCCTTTCAGACAAATTCAGCAAAATTTGCATTCTTTGGTATGGGTTATTTTGTGTCTACATTAATTTCATCAGAAATCTTCCTCTGACTCTGATCTTGTGGTCTAGTATTCTTGGTCTGTCTCTACAAAGTTACCACCCTGAATGCTGTCTGATTTCTTCATATTCTTAGCTTTAATTGTGTGTGAGAATTTCACAAAAACATACATATGTTAGGTTCAACCCCCATTACCATTCCTCCAACTCCTTCTGCATATCCCCCAACAATTTTTCTCATCATGTGCTTCTTTTTGAATCCACAGATGCCACCAAAAGCTGCCAGCGCTAGGTGTAAGACCATCTGCTGGAGCAAGGGTAGGCTCCCAGGGGCTCCATCACCGAAGAAAATGTACTCTCCAAACCTCAGCAGCCATTGCAAGTCAATAGCTTCCAAGATGGGGATGAGAGCTCATGAGCCACTTCGCAGTCCCATGCTGAGATATTTCAGCCTGGCTTGATCTTGTGTAGGTTGTTGTATGCAGACATACAGCCACTATAAGTTCACATGTGTAAGCTCCCTTCATATGAATAAAACACTGTGTTACTGCAGTCATCCACTATATACGGCTCTTAGAATCTTTCCATGACCCTCTTCCATAATGATCCTTGAGCTTTGGGGGGCAAGGAGTATGATATATATGTCCCATTAAGGGCTGAGCAAGTGAGTGTTGACCAGTTGTAGGTCTCTGAATTAATTGCTATAAGCTGTACAAAGAATATTCTTTCATGATGGTTGAAAGCTAATCTATAGGTATAGAGATAAGTCATTAGGACACAGGTTAATGTCCATTTAGCAGAACAACAGTAGTATGGTCTCCCTTAGGCCTATGATGTAGCCACACATGGGTTTTGAGTCTAGTTAGGGGTACTAGGTATAATTTCCATCTTTTAGAGTGGGCTTTAACTCCAATCAGAAGTAGTTGGTTACTTCGATAACATAATACACCACTACTGCCCAAGTGAATATGTCTTGTCAGGACAGTCATGATTATAGCATGTAGGATTTCAACTAAATAAGACCACTGGTTATTTCCTCCTTCCAGTAATGTACATGTGACCTCGCAGGACTATGAAAGCATCCGACAGGAATGAAACTTGCAGGTTTTAGCAAGGTACCAGCCTGATTTCCCATGTTCCCAAGCCCTATGTGGGGCATTCAGCAACAGGAAATTCAAATTAAATCTACTTTGGATTTTCATATCACCTCAGTCAGAATGACTAAGATTTTTTTTTTTAATGACAACAAATGCAGCCATGGATGTGTAGAAAGGAGCAAACTTATTCATTGAGAGTTGTTGTTATTGAAACCAGTGTGAAACACCTAAAGTGTTCAGAAACATATCTCCCATAAAAACTAGCTAAACCACTCTGGCATATACCCAGAGGACTCTACATCCCACTGCAGATGTGTTTATTCATCCATGCTCATTGTTTCTATGTTCACCATCACCAGGAAATGGAAGTAGCCTAAATGTTCATCAATTTATGAATGGACAATGAAAATGTAGAACATTTATATAAAGGACTTTGATCCAGCTGTTAAGATAAATAGAGTTCTGAAATTTACAAGTAACTTGTGGGGTTGGAAATAGTTATGCTGAGTGAGGTAACCCAGGCCCAGGAAGACAAAGGCAAATAGTCTCCTTTATAAGTGGGTGTTAGTTCTGAATCTTTAGATCTGTGCGTTGAAAACTCAAAGTACCCACTGAAGTCAGGAAATTCATAAAGGACCATGAGGGAATTTCAAGGGCAAAGGGTTGAACATGGATGGTGTATAAAGGGAAAAGGGAATAAGGAACAAGAAGTGTTAGATGGGGCAGGGGATGGAAGGTCAGGGTGGAGGAAGAAGTATTGGGAGAGATCTTTAACAGGATTTGAAAATGCCTTATGGGAACCAAGTACTGTAGAAGTTTTCTAAAAATATGCACATGTACATTCGCATATAGAAAAGGAGTTTTTAAAATTGATTTTATTGAGCTACTTGTGCACAGACTTATTGACTTCACTGCTATCTCATCTTATAAGTCTACTCTGTAGATATTGACATTGGACCTTTCAGCTTGCATAGATCTCCCCTCGATTGTTTTTCTCATAGAGGATTTCTTAACCATCATATCTAATAACCTCCATCTCACACAGTCGCTTATTTGGTCAGTTTTAATGTTATTATTCATGTCAGTAATTGATGTAGTATTTATTTGTGTGGTGGTTGATTATTTCTCTTGCTTGATAAAATGTAAATTCAATGAGGACTATGCTTAAATGCTCTTCAACCTCAGATCTAGAGGAGACTACATTTGTAGGTGGCATGTGTGTATGTGCTGTATAAATAAATAAATAAACTGAGGGATACTATTTGCTGCTGTTGTTAAGAATCATCAATATTTATTGAGATATTATTATTTTATTACTGGACTATTAAGAGTTGGACTCATCTCTTTCATGTTTACTAGAGTGACTTCCCTACTTTCCAAGTTGTGAACAGGTGCAATAATTTAAGTAAAACCACTCAACTAGTAAATGTATGAGCTACGGTTTAATGTGGGAATGCTGAGCTTCATGACCTACTATACAGTGGAAGTGATGGCGTCTTTGCCCTATCTTGACATGCACATGAAAATGTGAACTCAGGCCTGTCGAGGCTGCAGAGTGATCTTAAGAACAACTAGGGCAACTCATTGGATCCTGGAAAGTATCCAAATAGAAACAAAGACAGCAGCATGGAGTGGTTGTGTCCCATACCCAGACCTTGTTTCAATCTCCGCTACTATAAAACAGAAGAGCAAAACAGATAAAAAAGACCTTGGTACACTGTAGCACCGAGTAAATTAGCAAGCAAAGACCTGAAAGTTAAAAAAAAAAATGTACACTGTGACCAATCTGATACTGCTGGATGAGTGTCTGTAAGCTTTTCAGAGACCTTGCTCTTGACTATGTATCTTCACTTCAGCAGGGTTCACTCTCCATAGCCAGAAACTGTGGCTATAGCTTTGGAACACGAAAAGTTGGAAGGGCCTGGACGCTTACTTATCCTGGAAAGAGGCTTTCATCAATGTTTGATAAGGGGAATTCCAAGATCTCCAGCTGCAGGTTGAGTCCCTTTACTGTCCCTTGACACAATAGTGTTCAGTTTCAAGTTCAGGCTGCAGACACTGCCTCAGGACTGTACTTGACACTGTGCCCCTTGACTGGGTGGCTTCGTCTCCCCTCCTTGTCAGCTGTGGCCTTCTCAGACTGTTTTCCCTTGGAACAGTGCAAATAAATCCCTAGTGTATTATGATTTTATACTTCCTCAATGATAGCAGGGGCTCTAGCATGGGATAATGAATCAGACAGTTCCTGCTATTGCCAATATGCTGGCTTACACCCAACCCCCTTTCTCCTGGGCATACATGCTTTTCTCTTATTCACGTTCTTTCCGGACTCATAAATGTGAGATTCTTACTCACTCAGAACAAGAACTAGAGTAGACTTACTGTAAAGCAGTGGCATTTTGCTGGAAAGCCATCTTGGGTGTGTTTAGAGCCAGGTTCCTTGCTTCATGGATCTGGAGCATAGATTTAATCCAACTCATTTCCTCCTCACATTCCTGGTGGGTAGACAGGAGCAATGAGGAAAGAGGAGCTGAGTCACAAAGGCTTAATTCACTTGTCTATTTCTTGGACCCTAAAGCTTGATTTAATTGAAGAAGCTTTCAGTGGGATTAACTTAGTGGCAAAAGGCATTCTGAGTCTCTTCTCAAGGCAGGTTTTAGCTAAGCTGGAACAACGTGAATACTTAAGTCTTTGAAGAATAAAGCATTCCCTGGCTTTGATGAGACTGACTCTCCACCTGGACCCACAGACATCAACTTCCCCTTTTTTATTTCCATCTCTAAAATATCTTAGAAACAAGAATATATGTATAAACACATGGCATAACCATGGCTGATCTTATTCCTTTACATTCATCTATACAATCCACTAGAGAGATGTCGAAAGAACAGACTTGTCTTTGTAACATGTAGAATATGAACAATGAATCTAGATTCAGGCTCACTTAATAACCTAAGGAGTAATAGTTCTGGAGAATCTTGCTGGTACGCTATTGGTTCAAGCTGAACCAATACCCAAGAAATTCAGGGAGCAGTTTAAGAATGTTAAGCTACCATAGTGTGGTAGAATATTGAAAGGAGTATGAAAAAGAAACCTGAATAGTCATTTAGATCAATCACTGACTGACTCCATGACCTTAGGAGCAGCATTGCTAACTGCAGAATGACATAGTCCATATGAGTTCACCATTGTTAATATTCTGCAACGTCATTCCTTCTCGTAGTATCTGTGAACACTGGTTGGTGTCAGCTTTCTCAACACAGATGTTGGAGAACTATTCTTGTGACAGTCACATGGAGGCTCTATCACCCCCTTGCAACTCCCATGTTTTGGTGTAAAATGATCAAGTTACTACTACACAGGTAGTTCAGCAAAAATTTTAGTATTCTGAAGAATGACTAGTAATTTGTAGATGTTAAGCTTAGTTGTAGAACACTAGAAGTACAGCTACCTCAAACCCTCATTTTAAAAAAGTATATAGTCATTATAGAGTAAAAAGTCACCAAAGCAGATGCAGTGGTTTCCATTTCCTGAGCTTCAGTCATCTCTGACTCTCGTGTTCACTTCTGTAGCGAGGGAAGATCTCCTATATTGGAAACCACTAAGGGTTTTACTCTGTGGTCTCTACCTAAAGGAGTCCACAAGCTGCTCTCCTCTAGAATTCTCGAGATCTCCTTCCCAAAGCATGTTTCTCGCAAGTCATTCATGGAGAAGTATTAATTGTAAGGTCTCCCTGATATTGGTTTTACATCTATATCTTCAAGTGCCTTCTTGCCATGCTCTAGACAATGTGAACCTAACTGGCAAAGCCAGGTCTTACAGATGTTTTGCCATAAAGACAATGCAAGAAGACTGGCCTACAACTTACAACCATATTTACATGGGTGTATATTATTCAATTATTTTTGAAGAAATACCAAGAGCAGAGAATAGAAAAGAAGACTCTGTAATGAAAACAGAAATTTTTTAAAAAGGAACAAAAAGTGTCAGTTCTTATTCTTCTACTTAATCTCTGAGTAGCCTTGGGTAAGTTATTACAAATATTTGAATTTTTGCTGTGTTGTGTGTAGTATGGCTGTCTCAGTGTGCCAACTTCATTGGGCTAAGAGAACCCCAATAGCTGGGAAGACTTTCTTCATGGTGTGCCTGAGGTCGGCTCTAGATGAGATTCAAATCCTAGCATCTGAATCAGTGGGCATGATCCCAGTTTGCAGAGGCAGATCTGTCTTCCGCAAGAGGGAGGATAGTCCTGTCTTCCAACACCAGCGCTCCTAGTTCAGCACTCATCTCCCATCTACCCTTGGTCTTCAGACTCACAGTGACTCTTATCAGAGCTTCCATGGTTTCCAGTCTGCAAACCGTAGACATCAGGACTTCTAACACTCTATCATCCCATAAGTCATGTCCCATTACATCAAACCCATGGGTTCTGGTTCTCTAATGAACTCCAGTTGATATCATATGTGAAAGTGCCGTCGAGTCACTTGGTATACAGGCTGACATGGTGACAGAGAGTCTGAATGTAAAGCTATCCCTGAACAGTTACTCATGAATTCATTTATGATTATTATTCTAGTTACATATATTTTACCTCTCTGTACTAGAGAGATCAACTCAAAAATAGACTGGCGGAACTACAGTTATGAGGCAAATTGTTTCCTGCCCCCATATGATATAGGCTAATAAAGATGTATAGGTCTATAACTCTGGCATGAAGAAAGTTATACTTGGTGTGTTTGATTTATATGAAACAAACACAAATAGACTTGTAATTAACACTATTAAATTCTAACAATTACAATTTCTGTATTTATGTGAACAAATAATATTATATTTCAATTCTTCACATTTTTTTCTTTCTTAGATTTCCTTATTTTGCTTTATGTGCACGTGTGTTTACCTGCATGTATATGTCTGTGCATCACCTGTGTGCATGGTACCTGCAGAGGTCAGAAGAGGGCATTGGATCTCTTGGAACTGGAGCTGCAGATGGGTGTGAGCCACCGTATGGATACTGGAAATTGAGCCTGCATCCTCTCCTGGAACAACAAATGCAAGCCATCTTTCTAGCACACTTTCACTTTCTGCATCTTCAAAGGTAGGAAATGCATGCATACTTGAAAACGGTCTCCAAAAAGCCTTGGGTATGCTTCCAGACAGTGAACCTTCTTCTGTCTCTATGAAACATGAGTAGTGGAGAAATCATGGATAGCCAAGGAGAAGTAAAGGTGCACCTTGTGGATGATCTAGGGTCCAAGAAGAAACCGAGAGGAAACAGCGGGTGAAATCTCTGGTCCTAACTCTCAAAAAGAAAAATTACCATTAATACAGCACTGTCCCTTTAATGACAGGAGATGGAACCCAGCTGAAGCTGCATGTAGTGTGACTGACCCGGGTAGCAGTGAGGAAAACATTATATATATGTGTGTGAAAAATCAGTGCTGAAGATTCTCTACCTGCACCTCTTTTCTCGGCCCCTTCCTTCTACTGCAGGTGATTCAGATAAAGAAAAACACACAAGCCATTTTGCCTATTTGTATAGCATTTATTATAGCTTACAAAATAATTACTGAGCCTTCCCTAAATGCTAAGTGTATTTTCAGCACCTTATTTAGATGTTAGGAAAGAAAAGTATGGATTAATGCCCACTGGGCAGGAGAAGCTTTGAAACTGGAAGCCACGAAACAAGCACACAAAACAGGCTGTGGGGACATCTATGGAGGCAAGAGTTCATCCAAACTACTCAACAGTGCATATGAGATGGCACAGAGCACCCAGAATGCACATGCTGACCAGTGGGCCTCATTCTGTGTCAAGGAGATCAGGGCTTTTCAAAAGATAATTTTTGATAGGCATTTGAGATTGTTGGAAGTAGCTGACAGTTGTAATTTTTTTCCCATTTTTTTCTTTACTGTCAGATGGGAGTGTGTGTTTATGCCCTCTATGTTTAATTGTTCATGTTCGAAACAATTAAAATGCATCATAGCATTCAAAAACAGATCACACATCCCAACTGTTTTTGAAACAGTCCCTGACTAAAAGCTGTAGAGTCTTCCATGATGGATCAACAATGCACTTCAGCATGGAGAAAATGTTTGTGCTTTTTAAAGAGGAAGCATGAAGAGTTGACTGAGATGAATGTCATAGGATCCAGCCATTCTGCTCGCAAACGGTGTAACAAATGCAAAAGAAAGAGAGAGAGAGAGAGAGAGAGAGAGAAGAAAAAGAAAAGGAAAGAAAAAAATACCCTGAAAATTCAAAACCTTTTTGTTCCTTCTACAAATGCTTGCTGAAGAAGCGCTACATTGACATTCATCAGAGAACAACCCAAAGTGATTCTCTGAGAACAAATTGTAGCAGAGGATGTTGAGAAGCAAACTTGGTAGACTCTAATCAGGGCTGAGTTTCATCTCGCTAGCCTTGGAAGCTCCTGGAGGTTCCAGTGTTTGCAGGGAGCCTGGCTGGGGCCGGGGTGGAGTCGGGGAGGGCTTTGGCATTATTGGATGCAATCTAAACCTGTTAAGAGTTTTAGAAGGTTTATTCTCTCTCTGTTTCCTAAGTGTATGTGTGTTTAGCCCAAAGGTACAAACTACTGAGAAATTATTCAGTGATGACTAGGGACAATGGTGACGCGGACAGGAGCTCTGAACTCCATCAGAAAGGCTTGGTGTGACCCTGATTCATCAGCATTGTGACTTGGACATTCAAGATATTTCTCAAAGGCTCTCTTTCCTCATCCCTTTGTACCTTATATCTGTTCTATCTGTCTCATGGTACTATGGGAATAAATGGGATGATTTATATGGAACTTAATGTAAATACTGTGAGTCAGAATATGTGAAGTGTACATAAATGAAACATTTATTCATACAATCTATATCATTCGAGCCTTGTCGTAGGGTTTCTGTTGTTGTGATGAAACCCCATGAACCAAAGTAACTTGAGGAAGAAAGGGTTTATTTGACTTATGCTTCCACATCACTGTTCATCACTGAACACTGAAGTCAGGACAGCAACTCAAACAGGGAGCAGCCTGGAGGCAGGAGCTGATGCAGAGGCCATGGAAGAGTGCTACTTACTGACTTGCTCCACATAGCTTATTCAGCCTTGGTTCTTAAAGAAACCAGGACCACTGGCCCAGGATAGGACCACCAGCCCACAGATGACAGCACCTACAATGGATTTGGTCCTCCCCCATCAATCACTCATTAAGAAACTGGCCTATAGGCTTTCTACAGCCCCATCTTATGGAGACATTTTCTCATTTTAGGCTCTTCCTCTTTCTCATGACTTTAACATGTGTCAAGTTGATATAAAACTAGTCAACACAAGGCCCAGTTCTTTGCTCTTATTTTAACTGTTTTTCCTGGCAATATACATAGATATTTCTATTAAAAATGATATAGAGATGAATTTTCATTGATTTCCCCTGTTATTGAAGTTGCCTTCTCTGGTTCCTGACATACTAGTATAAAGGGATGTTGCTATGGAAGATGACTTTGTCTTTATCAAAGGAATTCCTATTGATATGTTATTTTCCTTAAATATTCTTCATTCTTAGGGTCTCTTACCTTTAACAATAAGGATCACATTGTGAGCAAGTACCAGCTATCTTCTCCAAACGGTGGGCCACCCCCTATGCTATCATGAATCTCTAGAAAATTAAAAGAAGACACAGCTCTTCTGCTCAGGCCTCTTTAGTCTTAGAGACGGGAAGACTGATCTCTACCTGTTCAGTATAAGGATGCATGTGAGCTCATGCAGGAGGGAGGAGGGTCCAGGCGCTCTGCCCTCTCTCTCCTACAGCACAGCCCCTGAAATTTCTCTTCCCATTAGTCCCTGCTCATCCCACCTTGGGAATCTGTGATGTGTTTTTAAATGAGGGAAAAGAGAGAGAAAAAGAGATGACTGAAGAAGAGAAAAGCTGAGTGAAGAGGAGAAAGGGAAGGAAAAAGAAAGAGAGATCACTAGTGTGATGTCTTTCTTCCAAACTATGGAATCACATTTATGGAAAGAAAAAAAAACAGCCAGGGAAAGGCTGATTTCGGCACCAGGGCACACAAAAGGTTGTTTCTTGGAGAAACCTGTTCTCTAGACCTTGAAGCATAGATGAGATTTAACCTGGGAGGTTGCCAGGTGTTACCTACGGAAGGAATATTGATGTCGGCTCACTAAAACTGGAAACAAAAGGGCAGGGAGACAGCTTAGCACATGAATAGTTTGCTGTACCAGCCTGATGACTTCAGTCCAATCCATGGCACACAGAGAAAGGGAGGAGAGAACTTCCTCCACCAAGTTCTCTTCTAACCTCTACGCACATGCCACGGCATCCTCACACCCCCACTCATATGTCACACCCACATACTTAATGATAAAAATAATAAGTATAAAGTGCTGAGCATTTTTTAGAGATATTTTAAATGCTTTGTAGGTATTTTAATGTAGATCCTAGAACAAGGTTTCAGAATATCATGGTGCTTTCTGTTTACCCAAGAAACAATCTAGCCAAAGAGAAATTAAGTAACTTTTTCTAGGTTGTCAGCTTTGAAACTGGACTGGGATTAGGGGGTCAGACTGCAAAACACAAGTGCTCATTCTCCTGCCATTCAACACACTTCCTTTCCCTTCCCTCTGATGCTGACTATGCCACAGCATCCTATAGATAGCCAAGCATCGAGCCCAGGCTCCCCCAGGCTCCCTCAGGATGTCTTCTGGGAAAGACCCTTGTCCTAATCCCACTGTGGCAGTTGGTCTCAGCCTTCCTAATGCTGTGACTCTTTAATACAGTTCCTCATGTTGTGGTGATCCCCCTAACCAACCGTATTTTTGTTGCTACCTCATGACTATAATTTTGCTACTGTTATGAGTCATAATGTAAATATTTTTCTGAGATAGAGGTTGAGTACAAGTTGAGACCCAAAGGTTGAGAACCACTGCTTTATGGGGTTCCAGGCTTAAATCAAGAGTGCTGCTCCTTCAGTCCAAGAGTAGAAAAGTTTCCCAAAGGGAATCACTGCCAGCCAGGCAAAGGTTCTCACTAACTGACACAGGGCTCTGTTTTCTCCAAGCACAGTCTAGATTGTTGAACGTTCTGAATTCTGTTTTGCCTTCAGAAGCAGAAAACACAAGTGAATCAAAACAACTGGCAGAGTCAGCAGGAGGCAATGCATATTAGTAAGAGCATAAAATTCATAAGTAGATCCAATAACTCCAACCTTGAGCTCTAGAGATCTTCAAGGCCCAAGTGTGTGTAGCTAAAACCGGCTTGAGGATGGAAATCAGTGAGCAGAAAGTAACCACTCATTAGTGGTACCGCAAAGTCTTCCTTGACAAGCTCCACTAATAGCGGATAACAACAGAAGTGCCGTGGCCTGGAAGAGAGGCTTATGGCCAGGAGAGGTCGGGAGGAATGGCACTAAAATGGAATGGGAAGATACAGGTCAACTGGTTCACTATGAAAATTCCCTTCCTGTACATTCTCATTCCTTCCCAGAGCTCAATTTCCTACTCGATGCAATGAGCATGATTACTAAACTCTTTCTAGATTTGTCTTTCTCTAATCACAGGGCTGTGTTTTCTCTCGATGCCAAATTCCCAAAATGCTTTGCCCAGTGTGAGAAGAAGCTGAGTCATGTTTCTGACAGGAAACGCAAAGAGAACCGAGACCACGTGACGCCACGAACGCACAAGCCTTTGCTTAGCTCGACCTTTGCATCATTTTCTCACACTCCCCGATTTCTTCATCAGTAATACACCCATTCCATTCAACACGAGGAGAGAGACTATTACACACACACCCTGGAGATAATTGGAGGGCAGTCTGGAAGAAAATCATCTTTCAGCCAAGAGACAGGGAGCTCTTTTCCTCGGGGAAGGAAAGAATGCATTACAATCATGAGAGAGACCAGGCCTTCGCTCTCCTGCCACCCTCACCACGGGAGGTCAAAGTGTTATCGAGGCTGTGATGATGAGCACAGACTGTGGTATTCTACTGCAGGACAAGAAGTAATGAGGCCGAGGAGATGAAAGACAGAGAAGCAATGAATAGGATATTATGTTAGGGAAGAATCTGGCCACTATCTGAGGAGACACATTTCCACTGATTGCTCAATGCCGTCTGAACACTAGACAGTCATTGGACAGCATGGTACTTTGTGGTGAGCCTTCGCTGAGAAGGCTTAGACACAACTTCGTGCTTGCCATGTGACTCTCGGAGGTGTCGTGGGCATTTGTGTGGTGGCATGCAGCTGTCTTCCAGGTCAGGTTGGAAACATGGTAACACGCAAGGATGTGTCTGCTCTAGGCACCAAAGCCACCCAAGAACAACACCACTAAGCTAGGAAAATCAGGTTTGAGGGGACAATGGAGCAGAGTATGAGCATCTTCTACAGAGAGAAAGGGCAAGCAGGAAAATGGAATGGTGTAAAGAAAAGTACTCACTATTTTTACTGACTCCGTACTGCTTGGAAGTCAACTGGTTGGGGTTCCTCAGATGTCTAAGGAAGCAAAAAGAAAAAGAAGGGAACATAGAGACGTTCACTTTCCCCAAGGTTAGCGACAAATAAATTGTATACACACAGTCTTTTCTGATTTCTCTTATGGATATTTACAAAACGCCAGCCTTTGCTGTAATATAGCCAATGTGCTGGTGCCAGATGCCACCAGATTCCATGATTCTGACCACAAACTTTCTGATCATTTCTAAAATGTCTTTGGCAGGAGGCCGCATGAAGTGGCACAACAGAATTTCCTATTCATTTCACCATTTGGGATGCGGCAGGAAGTTGGTTTTTTGTTTTCTTTTTCTTTCACTCTTTGAAAAGTTCCGCACCCAGCATTCTAAGCATCAGAAGTACTCTCTCAAGCGCTTTCTTTCGGCTTTATTAATAAGACAGAATGGTTTTAGGAAGGCAATGACAAGTTGGAGGACTCTTAGATCAGCTGGTGGGAACTTGGTTGAAAAACTGAAGTGCACAATGATCCACTAAAGGAAGGTAGCACCGAGGGTTTAGAAATATTCACCTATTCGATAAGAGCATCCCAATTTCTGAGAGAAAGTGGGTGTTCAATTGGTATAGTTCAGATATGCGCAGTTCATCAGTTCAGAGCAGTGTTTTTAGAGTCCTGTTGGGTGTGTCTTTGAAATTTATGAGATTTTTAACTCCCTACATTAAGCCCAAATCTGAGCATCCCAATTTATCTGAGAGAAAAAGCGGTGGTATTTCCAAGTCAGGGGGCAGATCGCAGGTGAGTTGTGTGCTTTCTGTGATCTTTACTTCCTGTTATTTCTGATTTCGGCTCTCTCTACTTGAAAGCACTTCCCATTCCTTGTCTCTCTATCTCTAGCCTTTATTTGAATTACAAAATGCTGGTCCTCTAAGGTCCTAGGTTGAGAATTCTGATAAAAAAACCATGAGAGGGAAGTTCAGCCGCCAGTGCTTGCCACCCACTTGGCACAAACACAGATTTGGGTTTAATGTAGGGAGTTAAAAATCTCATAAATTTCAAAGACACACCCAACAGGACTCTAAGAACACTCACTGCTCTGAACTGATGAACTGCGCATATCTGAACTATACCAATTGAACACCCACTTTCTCTAAAGTTTCTCAGGTGGTGTAGCAGGTCCTCAACGTGGCCGACTACTCCACATAAAACCTGAGAGGGCTTTAAAGAGAATTCTAGACACAAATATAGAGTTTAACACAGCTTCTTGCTGTTTGCTGGCAGCTTGCACAGCTGCTTTAAGAGAGATTTTCCTGATTCGGGTGTAACAAAAAAAAAAAAAAATGCCGCGCCATTTTAAAACGAAGCTTCCTGGGCCCTGCCGCCACTGCAAACTCCGGCTATGGAGCATTTGTGGCCCAGGATGTCTGTGCGCCCACTGGGGGCCAGGAACAAAGTAACTGAGACCATGCCTGTGGTTTGGCGCCTGCCTGGGCAGGCAGCATGATCAGGTCTACTAGGCGTGCACAGGCGGGAAAGCATGGCGGATTTCTGCCACCATACAGAGAGATGTTTCCAGGCTGCACAGTGCTCTGTGTGGCAGATTTGACTGTAACTCAGATAAAAAGCATCTATGTGTTGCATGCTCATTCTCCGGGTTGGACTGCTGAGCGCAGCTCCTGCCTGGCAGCCCCAGAGCTAGCAAAAATGGTACATCCACCATTTTAAAATTGGAGAGAGGCGGAGCCAACATCCAGAGCAGCTGCAACTAACCTGCTTAACATTTTAAAAGCTCTTCAAACAGTAGACAATTAAAGACAATGCAATAGGACAGATTCAGACATAAAAGACCTCCAAATGGGTCACATTGTTGAATAAAGGTACGTAGTAGGCTTAAAAGAGAAAAGAAATAAAGAATATAGATGCTTTAAAAAAAAGGGTAAAGTCTTTAAAGAGACAGAGTATACATAGTCATAGATTAAAAAAAATAAGCCACGTAAAAATGGAAAATTCACAGAATGTCTGGATTATGTATTTTATTGTGTTTTCTTTAAAATTTTTGACTGTGAAGGAGCTAAATACAAACAGACATTTCATTGTGTGGTCTGCTAAGCTAAACCAGCATATATGTTCTAAAGGTATCTTGACTTCAGAATTTGGGTCTAAGGAAAAGAGGTTCTTCTTTTGTTTTCACAGAGGATGAGACCCTATGGATTCCTTCTAGACCAATATGGTATGATAGACCACGCCCTCCTGAAAGGTTGCTGTTAACACCCTCAAAAAATTACTTCACTCAACTGCCAACTGAGATGAACCTGGCACACAGGATACACCACGAAAGACCTGATTAACAGCGCCCCCATACAGCAGGAAGAAGTTTGGAGAGAAAAAACTACGCCCATATTCCCAAATATTGTTTATAAATGTTCTTTTACATTTAAAGGGGGATATGATACAGATATGAATAATTTGCATTGGTATAAATCTTGATTTATGGATACAAATTTAAGGTCAATTTTGTTATATGTATATGTATTTCTGATCTTGATTAAGGTATTGTGATTGTGTAGTTCACTTAAAAATGTAATGTATAATTAGGAAATATAGGTTGTTAATGGATAATCATCAATAATAGTCAAGCTTGTAGTCATGTTAGTTAGATTTTCTAGATATATAGAGGTATATTTCAGTTAGATAGATCTCTTCTAACTCTTCTAACTTCATATCTCTCAAAGACTGCAGAATATGGCATTTTAAATGTTTTAATAACTTAGGGATTTTCATGACAATGAGACATGTCTGCTCCTGGCAGCACCAATCTACTTCAAGAGGAAGATGGGCATCGAAGAGGCTCCTTATGGAGTTGGTTAGCCATTTGGGCAAGAAACTGCTCTTGCCTGGACTGTTGCATAAACTAGACACAAAGAACCCACAGAGAGGGGACTGTTGAACTTGCCTAAAGGTGAAATAATCCTTCAGGGTTCCTGATTTATGAAAGAGTCTGCGAGACATTCTGCAGGATACAGA
>PVIU01023581.1:0-26768 GCA_004026605.1 Ondatra zibethicus
CCTGGAGTTCTAAATGCCTAGGTCCTAACAGTGAGAATTAGAACAAGAGAAGCTGGGAGGACCCAAGAGAAAGATAAAAGGAAAGCAAAGTGCACAGCATTAGAGATACTTCAGAAAGTGATGCACAGGGAGACTTTGCAAGGTTCAGTCCTCAGTGGAATGTCTCCATCAAATTCCTTCTCTGAGGACTCAGGGAACTCAGCAGAGGAGACAATAACACTGTAGGAGCCAGTGGGTGATGGAAGATATCAAAAGAAACAAGGTCAAGAAACAACAAAGCAGAAGTTCAAATGTCTAAATCAGATGGGTCCCAGTGTTGAGAAGGAAAATGTACACAGTCTCCCACCCCATCCTCAGCAGCAATCTTCAGCTGATATCGGCACAAAAAAGGAAATAGTTTTTTCCAACAGTGTCTCCCAGCGTACACATTTATGGGCAGGACCCAGGTACAGCAGTAGATGTGTGCCATAAAATGATTTCAATGATACTTTTATAATTTTTTGTCTCATAGTGCTTTGTCAGGGGCATTTTTCTAACCACCTTAGTAATCTTTTGCTTGTATTTTATGGTTTCTGATTTTGTTTCTAGGGATTCTCTGTTAGTGGAAATGTTTATGTGTCATTGTCTGTATAGGCTTCTTTTGCTTTCTCTTTGGCTCTTTTTTTCCTGTTTTTTTTTTGTGTTCCCTATTCTGATATGTTTTTATTTTGTATTATTATTATTATTTTAGATGTTTGGTTTTATTTATTTAGTGAAAGAAAGAAAGGGTTTGGATTTGGATGGGTGGGGAAATGAAGAGGATAAGGTATGCGGTGGTAGAAGGAAAAATCATTGTCAGGATATTTTGTATGAAAAGAACTATTTTCAGTAATACAAAAATTTTTGTGGCATTGAATTGATGATAAAAAATCAGTTCAGTACTGAGCTCCTACTGTCTGTGCTATTTTAAGAAATGCATTAGTATCCATTTACATAGAATATTTTAAATTTCTTTCTAGAGTGGATTATTAAATTTTGCAAAAGATGAAAATTTTGCTATTTGATTTCTTATGATAGTTCTGCTTGTGGTCCTTGAGAAATTGCAAAGAATTCATTGCAACTATGTATTGCTTTGAATATACCATTAAAGTTTCTTCATGGCAGGCATTACAGTATCGTCTGCTTGTGTAGTATAGAGGAGTGGGCTGCATCCTGCCGCCTGGCTAGCTTAGCCCTGAAATAACCACACCAAAATTGTATTAATTAAATTACTGCCTGGCCCATTAGCTCTAGCCTCTTATTGGCTAACTCTCACATCTTGATTCAACCCATTTCTATTAATCTGTGTTTACCATGAGGTCGTGGTTTACCGGAAAAGATTCAGCATGTCTGACTCTGGCGACTCTATAGCAGCTCTCTCTCTCTCACTCCCTTCTTCCTCCCAGAATTCTCTTCTGTGTACTCTGCCTACCTGATTTCTGCCCTATCAAAAGGCCAAGGCAGTTTCTTTATTCACTAATGAAAGCAACACAAATACAGAAGAAACTCCTACACCATTTGCTTAAACCATTGGAACAGGATTTTTATCTAGATATTTGAGTTAAGATATCAGAACCCCCAATATTTTTACATTTATATGTAACTAAAAGAAACTTTCCTGATATTTTTGTATGTACCAGAAAAGTTGTGACATTTTTCATATGTGCCCGTAGAAAGTTTTTAAAAATCACTTTTCTCTTCCTTATTTGAAAGGAGAGGAACTTTTCACAGTGTACCTATGGTTGGTTGTGTGAAAAGCACTTGCATTATGTTTGACTTTCATATTTAAAATTATGTTTTTAGAAGAGTTGGCAAATATTGTATTACTAGATAAATTGTTTTCTAGAACATTTTGTTGTTATCTAGTAATTAGTATTAAGTTATTAAATATATATTGCATATTTTGAGTGTAATTTAAAAAGCCATATTAATGTGCATTATAAATTAATTTCTTTAAAAAGTTTGGTCAGACAGTTAAATAGTTGGAAAATCACGATAAATAAAACCTGATCTAATTAGTACTTACTAGTCTAGGTTATTGGAACTCCATAATTATTTGCCAATAGTGGATTCCTTTCAAGTTAACTGTTTGCTCCAAAATAGGTAATATATAATGTTCCAATTTAAATGTGGTACACTGGCTATATGAAAAACATTTACCATACTTGAATTGCGTTAGAGACAAGAGCATATATTTTTAAGCATTTCATAATCATAGACTGTATGTAAGATAATATCTTTTTATTTCCTTGAAGGTTGAAGAATTTGTAGTGGAACAATATAGGAAAGTCTTTGACTTACTACTTGAACTAGGTGAGGGGGGAGTATTGAGGGAGGCTGCTCATTCATTCCTGGCCACTTAGACCAGAAATAATCACTCAAAAACTATATTATTTGCAATACTGTTTGACCAATAGCTTAAGCATATTAATATCTTATATCCTAAACTAACCCATCTGTACTAATCTGTGATTCATCATGAGGTCGTGGCCTACTGGCAACGTTTTGTCAACTCCAGCAGAGGGTTCTGTCCCCTGCAGCGATACATGGCTTCTGCCTGACTCTGACTACTCTCTCTCTATATATATATATCTCCTCCAGCCTGGCTATATTCTGTTAAGCTATTGGCCAAAAGCAGTTTCTTTATTAACCAATAAAAGCAACACATATACAGAGGGCTTAACACACCATTTCCCCATTTCTGTTTAAATAAAAAGGAAGGTTTTTAACTTTAACATAGTAAAGTTACATATAACAAAACAGGTATCAAGCAAGAGTTACAGTTACAATATTTATATTTTTTTATATTTTATCCTAACTAAGGAAAACTATATTATTACTATCTGTTTTTCAACTCTATCAAATACTCCAGAAGGATATAATATTACCTGAGTAAAGAGGAAGTATATTGTAAAAAACTTCCAAAAGTCTAAAATTGACAGAGACATCTTGATGCCTGGACATTAAGTCACCCAAAGTTCTTCTGTAACATTGTGGGCATCTTAAGCCTACTGGCCCATAGTGTCCAGCAGACTTTTTCATGAAGCAGGAAATTTCAAAGACAGTTCCACCTATATTGGCAGTTTGTCAATCACTTTCTTATGTGCCCTGCAGAATGTCAGGAAGACTCTTTTTGTTCTTTGATGAAGCAGGAACCCCGAAGAACTGACTCACCTTTATGCAAGTTTAGTAATCATTTTTTTTGCGGGTCCCACATGTCCAGTTCATAGAACATAACATCAAGCAGCCCAGGCAAGAGCAGTTTAATGCCCAAATGGCCAGCAAACTCCATAGGTGCCTCTTCAATGCCAGTCTTCCTCTTGAAATAATTGGTGCTGCCAGGAGAAGATGTGTCTTATTGTCATGAAAAGTCCTAAGTTATTAGAACATTTTAAGTGCCATATTCTGAAGGTCTCTGAAATATTTGAAGAATATCTTTCTAACTAAAATATATCTCTATATATCTAGAAAACCTAATTAATATGACTACAGGCTTGACTATTATAGATAATTATCTATTAACCTATATTTCTTAATTATACATTATATTTTTAGATGAGCTGCACAAACAAAATACCTTAATTAAGAGCAGAAATATACATATAACAAAATTGACCTTAACATTGTATCAGTAGACCAAGATTCATACCAATGCAAATTTCTATGGAATATCCCCTTAAATGTAAACAAACATTTATAAACAATATTTGGGAATGTGGGCATAGTTCTCTCCAAACTGCTTCCTGCTTTTTGTTGGACAAAATTATTTTTTGAGTGTTCACAATGACCTGTTAGGGGTCTTGGTACATCAAACCACATGAGCCTGGAAGGAATCCACAGATTCTCATTCTCTGTGGAACAACAGCAACAACAACAACAAAAAACTCCTCTGTTCCAAAGCAACAAATCCTTAGACCCAAGTTTTGGAGTCAAGATACCTTTAAATATATATGTTGATTTTGCTTAGCAGCCCATACAATGAAATGTCTTTCTGTATTTAGTTCCTTTACAGTCACATAATTTAAAGAAATCACAATAGTATACATTATCCAGACTTTTTTGTGTATATTCCATCTTTAGGTAAATTATTTTTCTTTATTCCTTTAATCTATGACTGTCAGTACTCTGTCTCTTTAAAGACTTTATTTTTTTAAAACCATTCACCTCCTTTTATAACTGTCTATATTCTTTTTCTGCTCTCTCACAAGCATAGATATATTTATTCAACACTGTGACCAATTTAGAGTTCTTTTTTTTAAATCTGAATTTGTCTTTATTGTGTATCTGTAATCCTTTTCTGATCAGGATCTCTCCTTAAAATGCAAAGCAGTGTGGTTAGGACTAAGGCTGCTTAACTGTTGGCTCCACCCAGTCCAACATGGCAGAGGTCTTTTCACTGCCTGTGAGACTGTCGGGTAGGAGCCACACTTACCACCTCAACTCTAGTAACAAGTTCACCCACACTGCCACCAAGTAACTTGCAACACACTACCCAAAAACCTCAGGTGCTCAGCCTCCTGAAGAGCCAGAGTTCGTGCTGGCAGCATGGACCAGGAAGCTGCCATTTTGAAACTGCAGGGGTTTTTTTTTTTTTCTGCTACCTCTGAATCAGGAAGACCTTTCTTAATGGAGCTGTGGCTTGCCACCAGTCAAAAACCAAAACAAAACAACAACAACAAAAAAAAAAACAGCTACACTTAATTTTTTGTGTGTCTAGAATTCCTTTAAGCTTTCTCAGGTTTTAAGTGGATGTAGTTAGCCCTATGTTGGTGTGCCAATATATTGCCAGAGGCCATTTGTTCATTTCCTAGCCACTTAGACCCAAAATAATCAGTCATAAACTATATTATTTGCAGTACTGTTTGGCCAAAAGCTTAAGCATATTGATAGCTAGCTCTTATATCCTAAAACCCATCTCCATTAATCTGTGCATAACCATGAGGTCGTGGCCTACTGGCAAAGTTTCAGTGGTCTCCAGTGGAGGCATCTGTTCCTAGTGGTGGCTACATGGCTTCTCACTCACTCCATCTATTCTCTCTCTATATATATTTCTTTTCCATTCTGGCTATATTCTGTTAAGCCATTGGCCAAAAGAAGCTTCTTTATTAATCAATAAAAGCAACACATATACAGAAGGATTTCCCAAACCATTAAAATGCTATCTTGCTCTGAGGTAATCTTTTATGTGTATTTATGCTTTGAACAATACATATGTATGTTTGGACACTTAGTAAAAGTGGCATAATAACATTTTGATTTAAAAAGAAATAATGGGAAATAGAGAGATGGCTCAGCAGTTAAGAGCTGTAACTTCTTTTTTGGAGTAAGCAAGCTTATTTCTCCACACCCATAAGATGTCTTATAGCCACCTGTAACTGTAGTCTCCAAGAAAATGTAGCCAGCTTCTGATCTCCTTGGTCATCAGGTACCCACATGGTGCATAAACCTAAATGAAGGCAAATCTTCTATACACTTAAAGATAAATAAATAAATACATTTTTCAAATTGAAGTTTAATCAAAAAAGGTCAAAAATAACATCTCCATCAACTCCAGCCTTTTAAGATATACCAAATCAGATTTCCAACACAATACTGCAAATGTTACCTACAGATACACATTATACCACCATATATAAAGGTTATAATAACACTTAAACTTACCCCATGTTCTTATTTAGTCATTATAACAACTCTATGATATAAGAATTATAATAATCATTTTGTAGAAAGGAAAACAGGGTCAACAGCTAAGTTGTAAGTGGTCATGATAAGAACTGATGAAAAATTAAGGAATGAGAATTTATTACTTTATCCAGTTATAGCTTTAGATTAAAGTGGATTTATTTTGGCATGGAGTCACATAATAACAGCAAGAGATTCATTACTATTTCTGGGTTCTGCTTTGTTAGTCTGGGTCCACACGCTAAGCACAGGACTGACTTTGCCTCTCTTTTGCTTAGGTAGGTCTTATGGAAGGAAAAGGAACAGATTTTCAAACAAAAGACATGGATTGACTATTGTAAAAGGGGTATGGGCCACTTGTTTTGTTCTGCCTGGCTCCTGTCCATCCTGCTAGCTTAACTCCTGAAATAATTACACAGAAACTGTATTTATTTAAACACTGCCTGGCCCATTATAACTAGTCTCTTTTTGGCCAACTCTCACATCTTAAATTAACCCATTTTTATTAATCTGTGTTTACCACGAGATTGTGGCTTACTGGAAAAGATTTAACATATCTGACTCTGGTGATTTTATGGTGGCAGCTCTGTCTGTCTTTTTTCTAGCATTTTGTTCTCTTTTTTCTGCCTAAGTCCTGCCCTGTCAAAAGGCCAAGGCAGTTTCTTTATTTAACCAATGAAAGCAACACATAGAAAGAAGGACCTCCTACACTATTTCCCCTTTTTTGTTTAACAAAAAAGAAAGGCTTTAACATAGTAAAATTATATATAACAAAACAGTTATCAAGTAAGAATTATAGTTACAATATTTAAATCTATTTTATTTTTTATCATAACAATGTAAAACTATAACTATATATCAATTTTTTAACTCCATTAAAGATTCCAGAAGGATATAATATTACCTAAGTAAACAAGAAATAAGCAACTTTTAAAACTCTAGAAATGACAGAGACATCTCGCTGCCTGGACAGTCACCCAAAGATTTTTTTGTACTGTTGGGGCATCCATCTTTAGCCTACAGGCCCATAGTATCCAGTAGACTTTTTTATAAGGGAAATTTTAAAGACAGTTTAGTTACTTTCTTTTGTATCCTGCAGAATGTCTCGCAGACTCTTTTATGAATCAGGAACCTCGAAGGATCATCTCACCTTTAGGCAAGTTCAGCAGTCCTCTCTCTGTGGGTTCTTTGTGTTCAGTTTATGCAACAGTCCAGGCAAGAGTACTTTCTTGCCCAAATGGCTAAGGAGCCTCTTTGATGCCCATCTTTTTCTTGAAGTAGACTGGTGTTGCCAGGAGCAGATGTGTCACATTGTCATGAAAAGCCCTAAGTTATTAAAACATTTAAAATGCCATATTCTGTATATATATCTAGAAAATCTAACTAACACGACTACAAGTTTGACTATTATCGATGATTATTCATTAACAACCTATATTTTCTAATTATACATTACATTTTTAAATGAACTACACAAGCACAATACCTTAATCAAGAGCATAAATACTTATACATATAACAAAATTGACCTTAAATTTATATCAATAAAGCAAAATCCATACCAATGTAAATTATTTATATCTATATCATACCACCTATCTATCTAAGTCCTGCCCTTTCAAAAGGCCAAGGTAGTTTCTTTATTTAACCAATGAAAGCAATACATAGAAAGAAGGACTTCCTACACCAATTGACTCACACCAGTCCCTTTGGGTTCATTACTGATCTGACCTTTATGGTAAGGTCTTGGTACTCTAGCAGAATGAGTACATGAATTTCATCCTATATATGGGCTGAAATTATGTTTAACAGTGAATCTCTAAGTTGAGGTAATAGGGTGAAAGAGTAATAGTTTCTAGGCTAAAATACAAATGCAATAATTCTCTTTAAGAAGTTATTAATATATAGAGGGAATATGGGTATTCTGCTTCACTATTAACATACAGAAAAGGATAAACAATCATTTTAGTCATTGTTACTCAAAATAATGTACTGTGACCACCAACATGAAATTAATTGTACCATGATTTAAATGCTATAGGTCACTATACAATGCATGAGAAATGTGGATGTTTAATGTCGAAATGAGGAAACAGGGAGTTAATTGAAGCTGTTACTAGCCCCATGAACTGTCTTGTTTGTCTTAGTATTTATTTTCCCCATCACATCACATTCTGAGATGGAAGATAAAAGAGAACGGCATCAGAAGCTCAAGATGATAAAGGAAAATGTTTGGCCATTGTTGTTTGGGACTTGGTCTCAATCTATAACCCAGATTGTCCTTGAACTCACTGTAATCCTACCTCTGCTCCTTGGTGCTGAGATACACGTGTAAGTCATCACAGCCAGAATGAGGAAGTCTTAAGGCAGTGGCATCTTATATAAGAAGTGTGCAGCCAAAGGAAGTTGAACCTTTGTGGAGATGGAGTGGGATACATTTCAGGATTTTCAGAAGATCCTGCTCACTTTTAAAAATTAATCTGGAGAAATGACTGATATCTAGATTATATATCCACTCAATTAGACTTTTATATTTTATTTTTATTGTACTAAATTTGACATTTTATATTAATGCTACTAGTAGATTAATTACTAAAAAGAAAATTTGGGTTAAGAATGGATTCCTGGTTGATCTAGCTCAAGATCCAGCTTTATCACACTTGGGCATACCCAAAGGATGCTTCATCATCCTACAGAGACACTTGCTCAACCACATTCATTGTTTCTGTATTTATGATAGCCAGAAACTGGAAACAACCTAGATGCTGGTCAACGAATAAATGGATAAAGAAAATGTGGTACTTTTACACAGTGGCATATTACTCAGCTGTTAAAAATGAAATCACGAAATCAGCTATTAAAAATGAAATCATGAAATTCACAGGTAAAATAGATGGAGCTAGAAAAATTCATCTTGAATCAGGTCCTAGACCCAGAAAGAAAAGTGTGATCATTGTCTTGTTTAGCTATGATCAGAGGAGCTTCCTCCTGCAGCAGATGGGAGCAAATAAAATGATCCACAGCCAGACAATATTTAGAGAATGAGACATCTTGGAATACTCAGCACTATTTAGGATGTCTCTATCTAATCCCTCCTGTCAAGGCTCAGGAAGACTCAAAAAGGAAGGAAGACACCAAAGGAAAAAAAAAAAAAACGTTCATCTAAATATAACAGGAATGATTCACAAATGAAGTCACAGAGACTGAGACATGTCCAGGGCTGCATGGGTCTGCACCAGATGGGATCATAGAGCCCAAATTAGAAGCAGAAATGTGTCCCCAATCCCTAGCCAAGAAGCCACCTCCAATTGCTAACCACTTTCAAATGAAAATTTAGTTTTCTCTAAAGGAGTCTCACTGCAAAAACAAATTACTTTTAATGGTAGGTAGGCTGAATGCCCATAGTTGAGGGCTGAAAGGAAAAGATCTCAATGGCATCTTTGGAGATTTCTTGTTATGTTATATCAGGACACACACACACACACACACACACACATATATTTATATATATATGTGTGTATGATATATGTATATATATAAAATCTTATAGGTCATTTACATATATTATAGCTTCTAGTTTCATGTTTTTATGGAAGTCTTGTGTGTATGAATGTGTGTGACTCTGAGTCAATATGAGTTTCTTGTGCCTTTTCTTTTGTTCTTTTTCTTCTGTTTGTTTTGTCCGATTCTGACCTATTTGTTTTTGTTTTGTCACATTTCATTTTACTATTAATCCTTCGTTGTCTGCTTATTTTTAAGGACAAACAGAAAGGTTTCAGATCTGAATGGGAGGGGAGTTCCAGTTCAACTGCAAGCAGCTGGGGAGGAGGAACAAAAAAAACAATATATTGTATAAAAAATATCTATTTTTTGGGCTGGAGAGATGGCTCAGGGGTTAGAGCACTGACTGCTCTTGCAGAGGACTCGGGTTCAATTCCCAGCACCCACATGGCAGCTCACAACTGTCTGAAGATCCAGTTGCAGGGGATCTGACACCAATTCACACCAATGCACATAAAAATAAAGTTAAATAAACCAGAAAAAATATTTAAAAAAATATCTATTTTTCAATAAAAAGTAATGGCTTGCAGAAAGTGAAACCATGGTGTGTGTTCATTGGCCCTCCTGATTGTGTACTCCAGCATTAGACATTTCTCGGAGTGTAATCGGAGCATACCTCACTGATGTCTGAATAAACCAAAAGCATGATGACATGACATGTTGTGTGTTTATGGCTAATTGTTCTCAGGGTGAAGAATTATCTTGATACATCTCAGTGGAGATGACTGTTAACATTGAAGAAGGTTTAGTAATTAGTTATGAAATGAAGATGATGAAAAAAGCTACAGAAAACAGAAAGTTTATAGGTGGAAAAAAAAGAATTGTAATTGGTTTTCTAAGTTTGACTTTTTAAATTATTTGCGTATAATTTTAAGGAGTGTGTATGTTTCTGTTATTAAGGAAACTCTTTCCTTTTCTTCAAAATAATCATGTATAAAAGCATCTGTTATATTAGTCACTGGTCTTACTCTCTTAGAGTAATTTTATAATATGAAATCAAAGCTATGGATATGGGAAAAAGTTTGTCATAAAATCCATTAGAAGAAAAAGCACATAAAAGTAACTATCCTCAAAGACTATTCTGAAGCTGAAGTATTACATATTTAAATTCCACGATTCAGAGAACAGAGACAAATGCACAACAATAGAGACCACGGTAAGCAAGGCTACCTATAGAACATGGTGAAATATTTGAGCCTTTTCTTTCTTTTCTTTTAAAGGTGTATTTACTTTTTTTTTAATGCATGAGAGCTTTGCCTACCTTTATATATGTATATGTGCACACCTGGTGTCCATGGGGGTCAGAAAAAGGCCTCAGAACCCCTTGAAGCTGGATTTCGGATGTTTGTGAGCTACTGTGGGTATTGAGAAGCATACCCAGGCCCTTTGGAAAAGCAACAAGTGTTAACTGTGAGCCATCTCTCCAAACCTAGGAGCCTTCTGTTTCTCAAAGTATGCATGTACATCAAAGTTCTATAGAATGGAAACTCCTAGGTAGTTACTCTACTATGCACTGTGCACTGAAACAGGTGTGTAGCATGAATAATCAAAACCAAGGGACATAAATTATGGTTCAACCTGAAAACTGGAAAAGCAAAGTAGCCAAGCCACTGGAGAAGTTTTATCTCAATCAAGGCTGGGAAACTCCAAACTAAGCCGACTAAGTCTCTCTCATTTTATATTCCCTCTGGTGCCAGGATTAAAGACATATGACTCCCTAGGATTGGGATTAAAAGTGACCCACAACCACCTGGATTTGTTTCTGCATTGATCTTGTGTAGCCCAGGGTGGCCTTGAACTCACAGGACCCTTCTGCCTCTGTCTCCCAAATCCTGGGATTAAAGGTGTGTGTCACCATAACCAGACCTTTAGTGGTTTTAGCATTGCCTCTGGCCTTCAGGCAAGATTTATTTATCAAAATGCCAATAATCTGTCACTACACAGGTGACTTCTATGCAGTAGATGCTGAGGGCATCTGTGAGATGGTGCTGCCTGGCCACTCACTGCTCCTCATCAGTTAAATAACGAAATACTAATATCTTACTGTCTCCTCCCTGACACCACTGTTCAAACTGTTCCCATTTTCTAAATTTCATTGCTTTTTAAAAATGCCCACCCTTCATTTAAAAATTAAAACGTTCTTCCGTAGGTTCTGTCCCTCAGATCCTCTAATGTCCTTGACCCATGTCCTTATGTGCATCCTCTCTTGCTTGCTCCCCCTCCCCCTTCTATTTCCCAGAATCACACAATACGCTATGTATTTCCGTGCTCTTCTCAGCATATACTATATGGTTCTGCTATGGCTCTTCTTCATCTATAACTTCTTCCTTGGTGACCTTACATGATCCATGCTTTAGTGCCATCATTATGATAATAACTCACAAATATCTGTCACTACCTTTGAACTTCAGCCTCATATATCCAAGTGACTAGTCACCATCTTCATTTAAATACTTGACGTATCTAAAGTTCACAGGATTTTAAAAACCTCTCTCTCTCTCTCTCTCTCTCTCTCACACACACACACACACACACACACACACACGTCAACTGTATTACTCTCTTATCCTTTTATCAGTAGATTATCTCTATTGTTTTCTATTTACCTACAGGGCCCATATTTTCACTTCATCAATATTTTTTAAACACTCTCACATTCATCTTTGAAAATGCAGTGTAGCAGGCTTCTTCCATAGTTGTTAAGAATCACCTCAGCTGGGCACCGTCATAGTTAGACTCCACAGCCAGGTCATATATACATCTACATTCAGCAGTATCTACTCCCTAAAATTTCCAAAAGCTTTCAAACACAACAGAGCTTATTTCTTAAATATGGATTTTAATCATTATTGCCCCCCCCGCATTCTCCCTTAGCCCCCTTCCAGTCCTGTTGTGGCCCTCTCCCAAAGTCCCTTCCTATTTTCATGTCTTCTTTATGTGTGTGTGTGTTTCTTGTCTGATCTCTACTTTGTACTGATGCATGGGTACTGGGATTAAGAGACCCCCATCCCCAACGCCCTTCCCTACCCTACCTCTCCTCTTTCATTCCTTCCTTTACAGAGAGTTCCCATCTCTCTCAAAGTAAAATCTACTCTCCACACTGATATAAAAGGCTGTTTGTTAACTGATGGTGAAGATTATTGCAGATTACAGTAGGACAGGCATCCTTTATCCTGCAGCAGGCCATTAGCTTAGGATCTAATCACACATCCCTGGCATTTCTAATCACTTATCATTTGACCAAATTGCTTTGATTCTAACAGAACCTTCCATTTCAGCATTTAGATTTCATGAGTATGTGCATGTTTTAATTTATCATTTTAAGCAAATTTTAGCTTCACTCAAATGCTATCAAAATGACAGGCATGTGAAATCTTTAGCTAACAAGTCATTTCTAAGAAACTACAGACAGAGAGATAATGTATTGAGTTACTTCTTTTGTTTTCATAGTGCTTTTGAAAAGTATAATGCATATGCTAAAAAAAAGGCATGCTTCAACTTTGTTCTAAAATGGTCTCAGTGAAAAGGAAGAAGGCATAAGGGTGTGAACAGCAGCCTGAAAGGACAGAACAATAAATTAGTAGTTGAATGAAGCGCTGGAGTGGAAGAGAACAGGTTGAAAATCAGTTTTTCCATAAGAAGCATAAGGAGATGATGGTTTCTTTGAGTTGAAACAGACAAAACATAGCCCAGAAATACTGTGGATTAATGCACTTGCCTAATGAAAGCTAATAGTTGAAACAAGTAGGGAAAGAGTAAATAGAATTTGTCAAAGGACAGTTATCACTACTCCTCCTCAACCTTTCTGTCCTCTCATCTTCTACATTTGACGAACAGATTTTCCCCTAAACTCCATTTGGCTCAAGTGGAATTGAAATTAATGTCATTGATCTACATAGCACTTTGCTCACAGTTGTGAAGACTTGACCTCAGATTCACCAGAGGCCCATCTAGTGAATGCTTTAGAAAGAATAAAAAGAAAAAAGACAGTCTCTTTTCCGTGTGATAAACTTGGATGCAAGTGTTTGAAAGTGTGATTTATCACATGTGCACTCTTGAGGCAGCTTGTTTGAAAACAATGCTGTTACATAGAAAAATGTGGAGATAAAATAAGAAAGGAATGTAGAATTTGAAAGTTATTCCAAGCCTACTACGATTCAGGGAAAGCTAAATCTTCTAAAGGATTCCATGACATTATATTACATGGTTTAAATAATTTCTATTTGCTTAAATAATTTTTTAATGTTTAGTTTTTATAACACCAAAACTGAGCTATTTTTACACAAATAAACATCCATTAAGGTACATAGCAATTTTTAGTTCAGAACTACTAAAGGAAGTGAGACAACTACATCAAGGATTTTATATTTGAAGGCAGTCAAGTATTACCTCATTTCTTGGAGGAAGAAAATAATTTTTCTGTCATATTTGTGTATAGGCTGCTTATCCTTTGTGACTATGCCATACAGAATAGATATCTATTAATTTAGTCAAACAAAGAAAGGAAAGAAGTATTTGTCAACATGCCCCTTAGGTGGTAGAAAGCATTAGCATAACTTAGTAACTAGAAGTAGGAATGACTCCTGCTTCTACCATTTTTAATGAAAGTAGAAAAATTAACATGAGATGAATTTGAAACATTTTTTGAGTTTAGACTCGCTTTTCTTTTTTAATTTTAATGTTAAGAGTTGACATTTCATAACTGTAGTGTAAAATTAACAGCATGTTTATCTCTCCAAACTATTAATAAACACAGTGAGACAGCCCAAGACAAATTAGACGTAACATAAGAGCTCACACTTCTGTTACATTTATTAGTTTTGCAGATAATTATGGTTAGAAAGAACCTGCTCTCCTCCATACTACACACTAACCCACAATTTCTTTCTGTTGCTACTGGGCTCAAGTTCATCAGCTCACCAAATGACAGGCCAATTAAGTCTACAGACAATACATTGAGGAAAGAAAAGTGACTTTATTTAAAAAGCTAGCTAACTAAAGAGATGCAGGAATGTTTTCCAAAGTTCATTTTGAAGGCAGCTAAATTAGGGAGGGCCCTTTGATGTCCATGGAAATGGTATTAGGAGTAGAGAAAGCATTCTCATAGCAGGCGATGTTCCCAGGTTTGTGGGCACATGATACATACATGTTCTTAATTCCTTCAGTCAGACATGTGTTGTCAGCCTGTGAATCTCAAAAAGCAGTGACTGTTTTTACTCACTGATTAGTCTACAAATCTGCAATTAGTTTGCAAATCTACATTGTTGGCAAGTTACAATATGCACAGACTTGCAAGAGTGGGTGCCCAAAGAAAGACATAGGTAGCTAAAGCTGGGGAGAGAAGCCACAATGCCTGGCTTCAGGGTTAATACTTTTTTAAACTTTTTTTTCTGAAAGTCTTTGAAAATACCCTATCTCTCTTTGTAATATATATCTACAAAGTAGAATTGACTTGCTGTAATAAACACCATGACCAAAAACAACTTGGGAAAGAAAGTGATTTTTTTTTTTTAATCTTATAGTTTATAGTCTCAATAGTGAAGGTAAGTCACTGCAAGAACGTCAGGTGGGAACCTGGAGGCCAGACCCGAAGCAGAAATTATAGAGCAGTTCTTCTCAACCTGTGGATTAAGACCCTGTCACAGGGGTCACCTAAGACTATTGGAAAACACAGACATTTACATTATCATTCATAACAGTAGTAAAATTTTAGTTATGGAGTAGCGACGAAATAGTTTTATGGTTGGAAGCCAGCCCAGCATGAGGGACTCTTTTAAAGGCTGCAGCATTATGAAGTTTGAGAACCACTGCTACAGTGGAGTGTTTCCTACTATCTTGTTTCCCCATGGTTTGTTTAGCTTGCTTGCTTTTCTTTTTCTTTCTTTTTATTTAGATCTATTTATTATGTGTACAGTGTTCTGTACTGCATGCATACATGTTCTGAAAGCACCAGATCTCATTAGAGATGGTTGTGAGCCACCGTGTGGGTGCTGGGAAATTGAACTCAGGATCTCTAGAAAAGCAGCCAGTGTTCTTAACCTCTGAGCCATCTCTCCAAACCTAGCTTGCTTTCTTATACAATCCAGGACCACTGGTATAGGCGTGGCCCTGCCTAAGGGTGACATAAAGAGAGAAGTGCTGGTCAGTGGGGAATAAAATTTGATACCCAGATCCTGATCCTGGTAAGAATGTGAGTCACTGATGTATTGAGGACGGAGGGCAGGTGGAAGCCAAGGTAGTAAAGACAGAATCGTGTGACCATGTAGATGCACATAAACTATTTCCCTGTCAACGTTTGCGAGAACAAGAGAAATCTTACGTAGCTATCTTTCTATAAATATTAAAATATTTGAGTCTGCTAAAGTAACACTGGTGAGGAAGAGAGATAAGACAGCCAGCATGCTATATGGAAGGATGGGAAGAACTACGCAAAGCTGTAGAGCTATTTTCACACTATATGACAACTAAGGCTCAGAAGAAGGGAAGAACATTTATATTTCATTAAATAAAGGAATTCAGAGAATTTTAAGAACTTGCTGTTTCTTTATATTTAACTGGAAAGTTAGCATTTAAAAAAATGAGAGAATCAGAAGTGGATGATTGCATCCTGCCATAATGTGTTTTCTCCTCAAGGTTTATTTTTTGTTTATGCACATATATGGCACTCCTGGCTAATTAATATCATCTGACTCAAACTACAGTCATTTGGAAGTAAGGTATGTCGATTGACAAAATATCCCCCCCCAGATAGGCCTGTGAACAAACCTGTGATGCATGTTCTTGATTAGTGATTGGTGAGGGAAGGCACAGGTAACTGTGGAGGGTTCCACACCCTGGTGGTTCCAGGAACTGTAAGAAAGCATGCTGAGCAAGTCATGGATGGGGAGCAAGACAGTAAGTACTGCTCTTGCATTGTTTCTCCCTCAGTTTCTGCCTCCAGGTAACTTCCCCAAGTTCCTCCCTTCGCTTCCCCCAGTGAAGAACTTATAAGATGAAGGTGAAACCATCAGCTTCCTCCACAGATTGCTTTTTTTAATGATTTTATTTTTTACCACAGCAATGGAGACCCTAAGGAAGACAGTGCCTCTAAGAGTCTGTGCGCACTGCCCGTGTGCTTGTGCCTATGGTTGCCTGACGGAGTCAGATTTCCTAGAAATGAGGTTACTGGTGATTGTGAGCAACTTGGTATGGATGATAAATACTGAAAACCACTCCTCTTGTAGAGTAGCAAGTGCTAGCATCAGCTGAGCTATTTCTGCAATCCTTGTGATTTTTTTTTTATATAAATGTGGTTATTGGAGCTAGAGATTTTGCTCAGCTGAGTAGGCATAAGAACAAGAGTTCTAGCCCAAGAACCAACAGAAATCGGTGTCCACCAGCACTGGAGCAGGCAGAGAATGGGAGATTATAGGGCTCTGCGTCTGGCTCAGTTTGACTACATAGTGAACACCTGTCTCAAAAACACCAAGTGAATGGTGCCTGAGGAACAACATCTGCGATTTACCTATGGCCCTCACACGGATGTGGACATCCCTCTGCCACACGGTCCCACACACGTTAAGTCATATTGAAGAGAATCCAAAGAATAGGAACTTTCTCTCACCTTACAGAAATTTAAATATTTTCTTATAATTTTAATGTGGCTTCTTTGTTAATTGGGTTAATTCTATATATAGAAAAAAAAAGGAAAAGAAGGGGGAATTTATTTTGTCCCACACTGAGCCTGCAATGCTATAATGTCTAGATAAAGGGCAGGCTGAATGCATTTGTTACATAAATAAAGGCAGTATCTTCCATCACAAAAAAAAATGTACCTTCAATTTTAAGTCCTTTACAAAGGATTTGCCTCCTGTCTGTGAAGTTTCACGTTCACTTTGTCTTTGTCTATTCACTTTTGCTCACTGCAGTCATGTAGAGAGAAGCTAAATATTGTATCCCCAGTCTCCTCTGCTGAATGCAGAGTCTTAATTAGCTTTTCAAACACATTGCAGATAAAACCTATTAATCCTCTGACCTTCACTGAATTCAAAAGTTTTTGTGTTAATTGTTTTGAGAGAATAATAGACAGTTTTGATGCTTTAAAAAGTCATCCCATCCCTTCCAGGAAAACAGCAGAACCAGGGAAAATGCTAAAAAGGATGCTTGCATTTGGGCTCCCAACTTGTGCCCTTATTGTATGAATTTCAGGGAGATCATTTGTCTTCTTATAACTACAAAATCAGCTTTTATAAATTGGTTCTATCCCAAAGTAGCAAAGCAATAATTAGGTCATTTGAGGTAATTGTAATTTTGTTGACTAAAGCCTGAAGTGGAAAAGGCACTAACATTTAGAGTTCACCTATTATATTCTAAGCATTTTCCTTGCATTATCTCTTTAACACTTCAAGATTCCTTTTTAATTGAGGTTTGACCATACCTGTCAATATTCATTTCAGCAACTCAGTTTGGCATTGGAAAAAAAACTGAAAAATACTGCCACTCACATTTCATAGAAGAACACATAAATCATGGATTCAAGAGTAAAAAAATAACCCTAATTTGAACTCTGTGGTGATTTTAAAACCAAGATGCAATCTTCAGTGATGGTCAGTCTTTGGGACGCCAGGCTACTATGGCTTACTCCAGCATCAAGCTGGAACACACACAGTTTTGTACCCGAGGCACTGATAATCATTAATCGTCAATCTCATTCCCTTGCATTTTTAATGATATCCAGAATGGATGTTTCCAGTCTGTGGTGGCTGCTTCACAGATTATACTGGTCTATAGATTCAGATGGACTGAGTACCAGACTCTCTCTTGAGAATTTTATTCAGTTGGGGGAGTCTCTAAGTGATTCTGTGCTGCCAGAAAAGAAGAACGTTCACTCACTGACACCCAAGAAAGATAGGGCCATGAGCAGTGACTCCAGTCCTGTAGGAGCTGAGAACTTGAACATGGGAGTCAATTCTGCCATTTGCTGTATAATGATAGCCATTCTCCAGTTACCTCAGGTTCTGTCCTATTTTTAGGAAGAATAAGGTTATAATAGACAGTGATTTACTATTGTGAATTAGGCTTAATCACGAGAGATAATGGGCTTCCTTGGAAGAGATTTTTGAAGATCTATAACTGTAATTTTAGGGGGAAAGTCTAGTCCTTGTGAAAGACCCTCAGAGTGGTCTTATCGCCGAGGAGCCCCCAGACTCAATAACCAGGCCGTCAGATGCAAAAGCACGAGGTTTAATTCCAAGGTTGCACAAGCGGGTGCCCAGCTTCGGAATAGCTAAGCACCCCGAGTATCCATGCAGGCAAGTTTTTATAGACAAAACCACAAGTTTTACATAAATTATAATATGGGGTACGGGTACAATTGGGATTGGTCTAGATATTCAACCCAGAATGAAATTAACATAGTTCAGCCTATTCCCAAAAAAACCTTGAATACGTGACAAGCTGCCTGTTCCATTGTGACTCAGTTTACACTCTGGTAATCATTCACTATGACCGGTTCTGATAATCATCTGTTTACAAGAATGTGACTGATCCTGATAATTGCTAGCCTTCCTGCCCAGGACTGTGACCAGTTCTGATAACTGCTAGCCTTCCTGCCCAGGACTGTGACCAGTTCTGATAATTGCTAGCCCTCCTGCCCTGTGGGGAGGGGTAGCAGGGAGGAAGAATCTGTCCCATTACCCAATTCATCCAGTTCGTTATGAAAATCGGTTGGGGTCTTTCACTTGCATCTGTAAGAGGCTACACTCAACTCCCTGTCCCTATATTCAAATCTGTTATGCCCTGATCCACAAAGTCCCCACAAAACAACAAGGAGATCAAGTCCAAGTCCCATATGTAAAAGCAAACAGCCTTTACTTCATACAAATTTGCAAACTTGGTCTCTCCGTGTATCCAACGTATTGGAATAATTGGAAAGCCCCAAACTCAGTGTTGGGTTTTTATAGTAGTAAAGGTTGGAGTGAGGGATTTATAAGGTTCAGGACCCCCATTGGCTGACAATTGTCTAGAGGTGTCTGTGTGAGTGTGCTGGCAGGTGATCCTATCTACAACGGTTGGAATGTTAGGCATTTCCTTTGGATGGTCTGTTCTTGGGTGGTGCTCAGGTAATCTCAGTATGTGTCTCTTCCTACAACTACGTATTGCTTCAGGGAAACTATTGAAACTCAGGCCTCCATTAAACTTAAGGATGGCTGAATCCTACATTTGCAGGTGATAATGGTTGGAAGTAAAGAACTTCCTTTGGGTGGCCTGTTTCTATTTAGCTTATCATGGCTGGTTCCTACAGAGTAAAGAGGTAAGTTATAGGCAAAGTTAGAGAGATTTAGTTTATGAACATTGAGAAGATAAAAAACATAAAATGGTACAGTGACCCCAAATTGATTTGAGGGTATTGAAAAGAGCTTTAGGCTCCCATAGAGGAAGAATTGGGGTAAGGATGAGGCAACGGATTTGTATGACATGTTGGTTTGAAAGAAAATAACCCCCAAAGGGAGTGGCACTATTAGGAGGTGTGGCTTTGTTGGAATAGGTGTGACCTTGTTGGAGGAAGTCTGTCACCATGGAAGTGGGCTTTGAGGTCTCATGCATGCTCAAGCCCAGTATCTCAGACCACTTCTTGTTGACTGAAGGTCTAGATGTAGCAATCTCAGTTCCTTCTTCAGCACCACATCTACTACCTGCAGGTCACAGTTTTGCACCAGGGTGATAACTGAACCTCTGAAACTGTAAGCAAGCCACCCAAATTTAATGTTTTCTTTGTAAGAGTTGCCATGATCATGCTGTCTCTTCACAGCAACAGAAACCCTAATGAAGACCATGAAGGGTCCAGCTGATCACTGTCTCAGTTCTGAGTGTGCAAGGTGGTCTGAAGAACTCTCTCTCTCAGGGGATGATTTTCTTTTCCAAGAGTATAGCCTTACAATCATGGAAAATTGCCTTTTTGTAAGGGTGATCTGCCCAATTAGGCTCTGCTGATCCTGGAATACAAGGTATCTGCAGGTTTAAAAAAAATATCTGGAGCATTGGAGTACTATATGAGGGTCTGGAATAGTACATTGTAAAAAAAGATTCTGTCATTAAGATGACCCCTTGACTCTTTGTACCTTCAACCTTGAAGGAAACTGACGGCAATTAAACATTATCAGTTTCTAAGCAGGCAGCCCTTAAGTCATCGCTGTGCCTACCAGCAACAGTAAATAGGTAACCCAAAGTGAAGAGGCAGATGCAAAATTAAAGCAGAGACGGCCACCTGTCACCTGGCTTTCAGGAACCTTCTGGGCCCAATTGAGGAGGCCAATGCTTGGATCAAAAGCAATTTCAAAGACCTTGTTCTAATCTTGAAGAAATGTTCATATTGCTGTCCTCATCTTCATAGGAGCTAGCAGTGTTAATACCAGAAATATGTTCTGTGTTGAATCGGGGACATGATGGAAAGTTGAGCAATTTTTTTTTTCTTTCTAAAACTGGATGTTTTTAAAGTTACCAGATTTAGCAACTTTGTGATTTGAATAACCTTTCTGTTCTATTATCCCTCTACCTGCATACACAAAAACACAGACACAGACACAGATACACACACAGACACACACATGCACACATATTCACTGCATATGACAACAGCTACCCATTGGATGATGTGAACACAAGTGCATAATTTTTAAACCTCTTTTCTCCTGAGTTGCTGGAGGACAATGATGTGAACTGAACATCCATCCACCCTTTCTTGCCAGCTGGCTGGCAAGGAAGCAACTGTCACACAGGCCTTACCTATTATGACAAACTGCCTCTGGTTGCAATTGTTACACTGTGTCCTTATTAGTAGCTAACTGGAACTTTTCTCTGTGATCACACCTACCCAGTCCTTGATGAGTAATTCCACTTTCGAAAACCAGACGTGCAAAGTATGGTATTAGTTTGGAGCAAAACCAGTGGCTGTTAGAAGCGTGATTTTAAGGGACTGATGAATGGCTCAGGTCTTCCTTGATGTCCTTGCTAAACAAAGGCAACTAGTGAGGGTTAGGTCCCAGAAGTGGAAAACAGTTGTTGGTCTGCTAAGAAAACCTGGCTACTTTGTTTCTATAGGGCTAAAACTGTGATAGAAAGAAGCAGGGAGCTGGGGTATGCCAGTGGCAGCTTGACATTGAAGACAGTTGGACAATGTTTTCCTCTTTCTGCCCTGTGCCAGCTGTCTTTTTGCTTAGGCTGAATTCAAGGGCTTTGCCTTTGACATTGTGCATTTAAATGCCAGCCTGTGCAATTTACAGTACAAAAGGGCAAAGATGCATAGGGGAATAAGGAAAAAAAAATCTCTCTTTTTATTGGTTGACCTTTTGATTCTGCTTTCTATAGACATTTAAAGAGCCCTATGACCATATTTTCAATCCTCAATCACACACAAAAAAATAACTCTCATGCAATTTTGTTTTTATCCATTGCTCCTAGTATACGTGCATTAGAATATAAAAGAATAACATACATTCATAGGTCTGAACCCTGAACAACATTCCAAACATTTCAGAGTAAAGTCCAACCAAATTGCCCTCCATGGTTTTTATGATAGACATCAGAAAAAAATGTATCTGAGGAAATACATTTTTAAAAGATGTAATTTTACACAGAGGAGTTGAGACTAACAATACTTGAATCTAAAAAGTATATGTAACATGCTTGCCTGAAATTAGTTTAGGATATGTCTAATTTGAAGAGGTCATAATAAAATAATCTCAAGAAAATGATCTAAAAAGCTGTAAATTAAGAATACTGGTTGGTGGTATGAACAGCCCCCCCCCCCGAACTGATGATTTGAGCTAATTTAATTATTCTCCCCTTTCTCAGTGTTTGTTCATTTATGCATTGATTGAGTCCCACTGTGAGAAAGGACTTCTAAGTGTTACAGAATGATGGTGACAAGACACAAGCCCTTGCATATGTAGACCTTAATTAGCTGGTGGAGGAAACAGACAGCAAAGACATAAATACCTCACACTGATATATGTAATGGGGAACTACAAGGCCAATATGATCAATGGGATAGAGCAGTTGTTTTCAACCTTCCCAATGCACATCCCTTTAATACAGTTCCTTGTGTTGTGGTGACCCCCAAACCATAAGATTATTTGGTTGCTGGCTTCATAACTGTAATTTTGCTGCTGCTAAAATTGTAATATAAATATCTGATGTTCAGGATATCTGACACTCGACCCCCATAGGAGTAGCAACCCATAGGTTGAGAACCACTGTGATAGAGACCAAGCAAGGTGCAATTTTCTGCATGGTGTCCCGGATGTCTTTCTGAAGACATGCTACCTGAATAGACTTATGAAAGCCAGAGGGAGCTATGAACACACCTATGGGAATAGTTCATAACAGATGATGCACTAGTGCCACCCACTATAAACTCAAAGTCCTGTCACTTCATATAAAGAGACAGTAATGGAATAAAACAGCTTGAGTTAGGAGAGGGTGCTGGAGAGAAGTCAGCATTTTGGAGTTCTGAATCAGCTTCAAAGGATCTGGGAACAGACCAATTTAAGCAATTTCAAAAGTAAAGCAAATAGAAATGATACAGATATCTCTAATGTGCTCTGCTGTCCAGATACATTTTTAAAAAACAGTTGCTTCTAGCTCCTTTTCCTTATCCCTGAAGACATTGCAGTCACAGAAATTTGTGCATGAAATTCTTCTGAAAAAAAGGGAGAGACTGGTGCCATCTGGTGGCCACACTTGTGAACTTTTAGATTATTTGTAAATACCAAAGCTTAATGTCTATGAAGTTTTCAGTAGCATTCAGACTGTTAAGCGTATACATCTATTGCATGCAGAATTACGTGTAATGAACTTAGAAGCTCTGCAAGAATGACATGTGATGCTGTTCTGTGCTTTAAATGATCTTTTAGCTTAGTTCATCAACTTGCTATTTTGGTCTATGTGTACAATGCACTTGTATTGTAGACTATAAAATATTTCATGTTTGCTTGAAATGAATCTCAAGTATATCCATCACTGACTGGGGTATGATATGCCTTAAGTATACAACTAGAAGACACCCTAAATCCAGAGAGAGTACAGCTGGCCCATAACCTGTTGATAATTGTTATTTATATGACTAGCACACTGAATAGATAGTGTCTATCTAATCTAACTCTATTTACAGGTTAGGAATAACTATATTTTAACATGGCATAGTTGATATCAAGAATGGCAGACTAAAATTGTCTATCTTTGAGCCTTGGCTCTGTCACCAAAAAGATGGTCGTTTCTCTCATCTGTGAAAACATTAATAATTCTAACTTTATATGAGTGAAATAGAGAGTCAGTGAAAAAATGAAAGGCAGCTACCATAGTAACTGTCATACTACAAAAAGTTATTAGGTAGTCATCATTGAATGGTAAAACATGTCTTACAGAAATACACAGTTGCAACATATTTAGTTTATAAAGATAGTTTATTCTGACTACTCAATACAAATCTAATTGAATTATAATTTTGTAATAAGCATTATTTTACCATATCCAACAAACAATTATATAACCATGAAGAACTGAAATCTTCAAAAGAGGGAACCCTCTGCATGTTTAATTCTATTTTCAGTAAAGACTTATGTATTTATATGGAACTTGAATTGAAATTCATGTTTATGACATTTTGTTATAATCTGAAAGAATTAAGCAAATAGCAATAATCTTTTGGGACACTCATTGTCCAATCATCGTCAGAAAAGTGTTCCATAGATGCAGAGCAGAATCTATAAGGAGAGGAATTTGGGCAAAATTATTTGATGATCATTGTTTATATATATTGGTTTTTTCCCTTGTATGTAAAGTGTGTTTTAAATGTTAGGTCTCAAAGTTTCAAAACTAGCAACTACATTTACCATTTTTAGATTCTTGACTGAGCAGGTTTTTTTTTTATTTTGCAACATACATATGTGAATACAAATATAAATATTATATGCATATATACATATGTGTATGTGTGCCTGAGTGTATGTGCATGTATGTGTGTATTTTCTGTATTTCTTGTCCAAGACCCATGCACACTTACAACATACAGACAAGACTTTACCATTTCTTGACATATAGGAAAGCTAAGCTTCAAATATACGCCCTTACTACCCATCAAATGAACTCATAGAAATTGTCGACTACTAGTACTCAAGGCATATTCACAGACATGAACCTGTCTTAACAAAAGTTTTGAAAATATATGGGAAATACAAAAATTCTTATGCTCTAACTCTCTTACTTCTTCAGTTTCTTTGAAAATAATTCTTACTAAATAGGAAGTAATTGTTATTTTGTGTTCATGGTGTTTCAGTGTTCTCCAACATATTTTAATTTTAGAATTAAGATTAAATTAAGTTTTTCTGTAACTTTAAGATAAACCCTGATCAATATTTAATAGAGTGTTATAAAGAGGTTTTTAATGAGACCCAGAAGAGATACTAGCCACCAGGACCCAGAATGATTCCTGAAAATCAAAATTGTTAGGTGAAGTTAAACCTAACCCTTTATCAGACGGTGAAAGAGAAGATGATAGAGACTGTGTGCTTTGGCTGAAGATGTAGGAAAACTTTTGAAAAGATGACTATTAGCATATATTTGAAAGAGAGAGTGAGCTAAATTAAAGGGACAACTATTAGCATCTTGAACTTCTGCTAAACAACACTCTATTCTTGACACTTCTTAACCTGGTAGAGAAGCGTGTGGCGAGTATCACTGTCTCTGTAGAGCCCTGGGATTTGGTCACTCTTGGAAATGATTTACAATAGGCACTGTTGAATGAGCTCACTCAGGATTTGTCGATAGATTTTTTTTTTGACACATTTGCTAATGTAATAGGCAGACACATTTTCAAAGTCAATAATATTGCGGCTTTATGAGGAGAAATACATTTAAGAATACTTGCTGGGAACTATATGCACTCACCAACTGGTTAAATCAAATATCAGTCTTCCTGTTGTTGAGTGCTTTTCCCTAAATGGCCTTGCTTCAGCCTGTAGAATCCATTTCTGTCATGTTGTGAAGTCATCAATTCTGTATGACCAGAAAGAATTAGTATTTGTTCCTGAGAGTTATATTCAAAAACACTTCTGGAAATTTAACTATGTGGTCTCATAACCTATTTGAAACTGGTTTTCACCTTTATTCTATGAAAATGCAGCTCTTTCACCTGCTCTTTTCAATGTCACAGAGGATTACTTATGCCCAGCATCATTTTGGCTGTGAGCCTTGCCTATGTCATTCTCTCTGTTTGAGATGTTCTGTTAATCCTCTTAATGCTATCTTTTTGTTTCTTTCACACACCTCTTTAATCTCCACAAGATGATTTCACACGCATCATATGCACAGCAGATAGACTATTAACATAGAACTCTATGGATTGAAGGACATGTATAGGTGAGCTTACTGCATGACAATAAAGGTGAGCACAAAAAACTGATGAATATCATATTCTGCAGTGACCCTTGGTTGTATTCTACTGCCCTTCCCCAGGTAGCCTCCAGATGTGTGTCATCTCTAACACTATGCTGCATTTGTCCTCTGTCACTTGTCCTCATCCCTCACTCTCCAAGGCCCCATGGAATTCCAAGTTTCATGCTATGTCATTCAAGGAAATTTGTTTCTCAACAGTCAGAAATGCTAGCCTTCTTTTGTGAATGCTGAAGCTATTAAAGTTGATAAAGTTCTATATCATAAACAAACTTCCTTAAACGGTGGTTGTTCATAAACTCACATATATTGGTAATCAACTAGATTCCAGATGCTCTTTTGATTGTAAATATCATGGGGACCACAATACCATTAGTATTTAGTGTAATAATTATCAAAACATTTACCATGGAGATGAAATATATTGACAGACAACTGATAATATTATAATGTATTGTTTTGAAGCAAAATTTAGAAATATATTAGCACATTAGGAGAAATATATAAAGGCTGCAAACTTCAGAAAGATTAAATGGTCATTCCTAGTTAGTTTTACTTTCAAATCTTATTTCACCCTTAAAAACTGCCTTTTCATTACTATTTATGCCCTTCATGCAAACGATGTAGTCCACTATCATTTTAACAAGATCATACATAAATTAGTACTTTTAATTAATATAATGTAAGCACATAATTCCATTGACCCTGTATTTGTTTTTGATGCTGACATAAATTCTTCAGCTGCATATAGTGAATACACAGTAAACACATATATTTATACCTTCAAATTTAACAAATGAAGAGGAAATACATAACAAGTATTTTAGAGTAGGTTAATTACATATTTCAACTTATCTTGGTGTCATGGAGGAAGGGGATAAAGTGCATATGCTTTGTGTGTGTGTGTGTGTGTGTGTGTGTGTGTGTGTGTGTGTGTGTGTGTGTGTGTGTGTGTGGTGGACAAATTGCATGTATAGGCCAAAAAGATAAACTCGGATGTTGTAGTGTTGACCCTCAGGAAACACCACATTACTTTTTGAGACGGGACATGGTTTTTCAGCAATCTGAAGTTTCATAGT
>PVIU01023582.1:0-27108 GCA_004026605.1 Ondatra zibethicus
CTTACTCACACTCACACCCTCCTCACTCACACTCATACCTTCCTCACACCCCCTGCACATACACACCCCTCACTCACATCCATGCCCTCCTCACACCCCCTGCACACACCCTCCTCACTCACACTCACACCCTCCTCACTCACACTCACACCCTCCTCACTCATACTCACACCCTCCTCACTCACACCCATGCCCTCCTCACTCACATTCATGCCCTCCTCACTCACACTCATACCTTCCTCACACCCCCTGCACATACACACCCTCACTCACACTCACGCCCTCCTCACTCACACTCACGCCCTCCTCACTCACACTCATGCCCTCCTCACACCCTCTGCACATACACACCCTCACTCACACCCATACCCTCCTCATATCCCTTGCACATACACACCCCTCACTCACACCCATGCCCTCCTCACAGCCCCTGCACACACACACCCTCACTCAGCTACTATGTCTGAAGTGTGGCACTACCCTTGATTTTGCCTTCTCTCACCCTTCCCTGGACCCAAACAATCAAACCAGGTCCTACTGAATATACCATATTTTCCTTAATTTCTCGTGCTAAGGTTACCAGTTCCTTTTTAGGTTTTGGTCTACTGAGGTTGAACCACGTAACTCCCGAGTTTGGTCTTGAACACTGTGTGTATAGTTTCGGTCACATTTGCACCACCACCTACAATCCTGAGCTCACAGCCTCCGGTGTCCTCCCCCTCAGGTACCTCTTTCCTGGTCCCTGCCTCTGTGCCCTCCTCTGCGGGCCTCTGAGTCAAGGCCACTGTTCTCCTTGCCCTGCTGCCTTCTCTCTGCAGAGTCTCTGGGCCCATCCTTACGCACCAACTGTATGTCACCATTTCTCAGATGCTCAGTCCTCTAGTTCAGCCCCTGAGCTACCAACTGGTGGCTCGACCTCACTGACACTACCATATGGAAGCTTCCAGGTGCTTCACACTTTGCATGTCCCAAAGTGATACCCTCTCAAGTACATTTATCCTCTGGGAGTACCCTCCCTAGGATACTAGGGAGCCTAGGAATTAACCATGACATCCCTCTATCCCTTGCTTTTCATCAGCCAATTAGTTACGAAACCCTGATTATTCTCTAAGACATCTACTTTGTGTGTGTGTAGTGTGGGTACATGGGTGGTCTTGCTACTGCAGTGTGTATGGAGCCAGAGGTTGACATCGGGCTGTCTGCTTCGAACATTTCTCTCCCTTTTTTTTCTTTGTTTGTTTAAAATAGTGTCTCTAGGGGCACTATAGTGAGGAGATGGCTTAGAGGTTCAGAGCACTAACTGCTCTTCCAGAGGTCCTGAGTTCAATTCCCAGCAGCCACCTGGTGGCTCACAATCATCTGTAATGAGATCTGGTGCCTTCTTCTGGCCTGCAGGCATACATGCAGACAGAACACTGTATACACAATAAATAAATATTTGGAAAAAATAAACAAATAAGTGTCTCTATAGTCCTGGCTGTCCTAGAACTCTCTATGCAGACCAGAACGGTCTTGAACTCAGAGGGATGAACCTAGAGCATTCCATTTTGGCTTTTTTGGCTGCCACGGCACTCCTGTCTTGAACCCCAGTGCTGGAGTTACAGCTTTGTGCCTCCATACCTGTTGTGTCTGTTTGTTTGTTTTTGAGGCAGGGTTTCTCTATTTAGTCCTGGCTGTCCTGGAACTTACTATGTATACCAGTATGGCCTTGAACTCACAGTGATCCTCCAGCCTCTGTTTGGGATTTAAGGCAGGTACTATTGGGTCTGGCTATACCTGTTTGTATGTTTTGTATATTTGCTTTGTTTTTGTTTTTAATGTGGGTGCTAGGGATTAGAACTCAGGCCCTCAGGCTCACACAGTACACGCTCTGCCCACTGAAGCGTCTCCCTAGGCCCACACCTTCCTTATCCCCTTGGCTGCCACTTGGTACTATTTCTTGCCTGCAGGGGCTTCCTGACACCCCTTTCCCCTGCTACCATCTTCCCTCAGCAACCCCTTCTCCCCATCACAGCTGTATGAGCTACTTAAAATGCAATCGTGGGGGCTGGAGAGATGATTCATTGGTTCAAAGTACTTCTGCTTTATCAGAGTATCAGAGTTTGTCAGCATCCACACTCGGAGGCACCCAATAGGATCGGACATCCCTTTAGGTACCACACACACACACACACACACACACACACACACACACACAAATAAGTCTTTTACAAAATGCTGATGTGGTCTCACACACCTTTAATTCCAGCACTCAGCAAGCAGAGGCAGGTGGATCTCTGTGATTGAGACCAGCCTAGTTTACATAGTGAGTTCCAGGCCAGTCAGTGCTATATAGTGAGACCCTGTCTCAAAAATAAACAAACATCAAATTTAATAGTTACTTCCTATTACCTTCCCCAAAAGTCCAGCACTTGTATGTGTGGGACCCTCAGCTGGGTCCCCAGCAACACTACAGTGTTAATTTAGGGGTAACTCTAGGGATGAGGGATATTAAGACTTCCTCATGGGTTGGACCTTTCAGTGCTAAAACAGAGTGACTGCGAGCACACAAAAAGGAGCTCTGAAAGGAGGACTGAGTAGCTGCTGTCTCTCAAGGGAGATGGCCGCCCTCTGCCCTTAGGCACAGGCCCGGGGCGGGGCAGAGCACCTTAGCCCAGGTTAGCCCAGGCATTCCAGCTCCCATCATGCAACTCTCCCATAAAGGTTGCCCCGCCCCCCAGAGACCCCATCCTCACCCTGTCTGTTGATAGTGGCCTGGAAACCTGGAAGGGGTGAAGATACTTGCTGCTGTATGAAAGGCCCATTTCTAAGGAAGCTTTTTGGGGGATGAATGCAAGGCCTCTGGGTTTCTAACCAAGGTGTAGGGGCTGCAAAGTTGTTACTGGGAAATTCCTCATTGTCTTCAAAGGAAAAGCCTTCCTCCTTTGAGGTTCTGGGGTTGGCTGTTCTGCTAAGAGACCATCATATCTCCTCCAGTTTTTGGACTGACCAAACATGGCTCAGATTTCAGAGTGTGTCACGTCTCTCTTCCCGCCCTTTCCTCTCCTCCCAGCTTTCCCTGACGTGTCCTTCCTGTTTGAGAACACCTCCTAATATTTTCTCCCCATAGTTCCTAAGCTGGGGAAGATCTGAACGACCAAATTGGCTTCCTAGGTCAACCTGAGCAGCACCCCAGGATTTCCGAAAGATTTTTGAAGTTCCAGATAGAGCCCACAGAACCTAGTACTTTCTGATTGAGCTCGCTAGTTAGTGGTACCTATGAAATGTGACAATCATTGTCCGTGAGTCCTGCTACAACGCATCTGAGGGGGCTGGAGAGACGGAGCAACAGTCAGAGCACTGCTGTGCTTGCAGAAGACCTAAGATTGATTCCCAGCATACACATAGCTCACAACTGTCCACAAGTCCAGTCCCTAGGGATACAACACTCTCTTTTGACCATCAAGGGTACTGGGCGTGCACAAGGTACACAGACATACATGCAAACAAAATGGTGATATATGTGAAATGAAATAAATTGAAAAATATTAAACAAAAACACTTGCACCGATGGTTAGAAACAGTGTCTACTGACTGTGTATAGAGAAATGCATTAACTTCCTTAATCCTCCTCGTAACAGCCTTGAAATGTGGATACTATTACGCCCATTACCTGGGGGGAAATGAAGACGCTGAAAATGTGAGAAACTTTCCCAAGGTCATGGGGTAGGTTAATGGCAGTTTCACACACAGGCAACCTGGCTTCAGAAGCCTTGCTATTACACTACCTCTTGTGATGCCAATGGTGTGGCCTGGACCTGTGCTCTGAGCCTCTCCTGCCTGGCCAGCAGTCTCACCCACTGCAGAATCTTTGCTTACCCCCTTCTCCCTGCTCAAAACATCTTCACTCTGCCTCCACAAACACCACACTCTGCAGGACTCACTTTCTCCGTACAGCCAAATAACTCAGCTGCCCAACGGACCACATATAGGTCTGCATCTGTTAGACACTCTATTAGAGGGTGCCGGGCTAGAGGGATGCTCTGGGCAACTTAGCTTAGGATAAGGAGTGTCCGCTACTCCCCTGGAGTGGACAGGAACTAAATGGGGTTGAGCACAGGCCATGTGAACGCAGAATTCCTGGGAAGCAAAGTGGGAAGGAGACCTGGGGCTTAAGGGAGCAGTCAGGGGTCTAGCCCAAAGGTCTTCACTACTTCTCCCTGCCCTATTATAAAGTCATGATGCAGCACAACGAGAGGCCCCAGCAAAGACTATTTCACCCTGACCCCCAGCCAAGTCTTAGAGGCACCAAGGACATTGTGGGAAGCAAAGGATCCTGCCATCTAACGTCAGTCAGGTGCACAAACCCTGGGAGGTGAACACAGGAAGTGGGATCTCATTGATGGCCGACCCTTGAGACAAGAGCTTTTTATAGCCGTTAGCAGGGCATTCAGAAGCGTCCAGAACAGGGGGCCTGAGAACCCAGGGATGCGATAGCCGCCTTGGGAGGGCGGGTGAGTCACATGACGAGATAGGCCTGAACGAGCTAGATGGTCCTTGATACAGGCCACGGGAGACAATTAGAGAAAGGGGTCCGGCCGAACCCCTCCCGGGGGGTACCATAGGGAACGCGAGGAGGGGTACCCTGTGTCAATGCTCTCCGCGACTCTCCTAGCCCTAGGCCCGGGGCTGGAGGGGAAATCACCTGCTCCGTCAGGCGCCGCCGGCGACTAGTCCCGCGCGGTGCAGTTCTTATCCCCTAGTCCCACCAACGAGATCAAAGGCGGGGCCCAGAGACGCCGTGGTGGCCATTTTTGAGGAGGGCGATTTGCCCATACCGGGGCGGGGCTTCTTTCCCCATTCTCCAATGTCTTAGCGCTTCGGACCGGCTCCCTGGCGGCCATGTTTGTTTTGGGAAGAGAGGCGTAACTGAGTTGTTCTCTTTTGTCCGCTAGAGGTACCGGACCTTTCAGCATTTATTCCTGAAGGAACCCAGGATTTTCCTGCCCGCCTTATTTCCTCGCCCCCAGGACCCTCACCCGGAAATCCTATAGATTTTCCTTTCCTCTTTCTTGTCTCTCCTGCCCTTCTTCAATCTCCACGGCTTCCCGACTGGTTGTGGTGTCTCCTATTGCAAGATCTAATGATCTCCCCCAAATTCCAGCACCTCCCCCATCGTGTTCAGTCTGGCTTCAAGCCCTGTCACTCAGTCAGCTCTTAGGGCCTGAATTCCAGGACCTTATGTATCCCTCCTCTTGATGTCTTCCCAAGATGTGGCTTCCAGGGTCTTGGGAACGTAATGAACATTAAACGCTTGCAATGAGGATAGACCTGAGCCCAGATCCATGATGGCTTGCAGACCTCCTCCATCCACACCCTGTGCCCTCTTGCCTACACTAGGAGGGCTAATAACCTAGAAGAGACAGGACAGCTACACACCAGAACCTAGTAAGTAAGGCCTCAGCCTCCGCTTTCTGTTCTGCTGCCTCAGCTTCCCTAATGCCCTGTGAGGAAGCCCACAAGCATGCCTTCTTTTGAACTCAAAAAATGGGTGCCTAGAATCCCTTTTGATGGTCGATGGGCCCATTCCAATCAGCAAGGGGGAGCCTTCGTTCAGTGCCAGTAGGGTGCCAGGGACCCAGGAACTGCTAGCCTCTAGAAACTCAGTCCCAGGGGGCTGGAAAGATGGCTCAGAGGTTAAGAGCACTGGCTGCTCTTCCAGAGGTCCCGAGTTCAATTCCCAGCAATCAAATGGTGGTTCACAACCATCTATAATGAGATCTGGCACCTTCTTCTGGTGTGCAGGTACATGCAGGCAGAATGCTGTATACATAATCAATAAATAAATCTTAAAAAAAAAGAAACTCAGTCCCAGAGAGAAAGTCCCAACCCATTCCCTAGAGACTGAAGTAGTGCCAAGATCTGGAGAAAAGAGATTTCTGCTTTCCTTCCTTCCTTCCCCTGCGTCCCTCACCACGGCTCCCTCCTCCCTGGCTCCCTCCTCCCTGGCGCGGTGGGTGGCTGCTGAGAAGGGGAAGGAAAGAGATGGAGGAACAGGCTTGGCTTCTTTGCTGCCAGATTGGCTCTGCTAGGGTTAATAAGAGGTGGGGTGACAGCCACTTTGAACTCTAGCCAAGTAGGCTTCTCGGAAGAGACCCATGGTCTCCCTCTTTAGCCCCCGGCCCCTGCCAGTCCTCCCTTTTGGGTCCCCTTTCCTCCTCCCTTTTACCCATTGCACAATACTGATGACTGTTCATGCCTTACCAGCCCCATTCTCGGAACTTACAGGTTTCCTCAGCAGGCTGCCTGTTGAGTTCTGACCCAAGATCCCTGCCACGGCCACTCCGAGGTTGGGTCTTCTTGCCTGACTGGCAATTAGATGTAACTAGATATCAGAAAGTTCATCCTGAATTCTCAGGGAAGAATGATGCCAAAGGTTGCTAGGGGGAGCCTCTCTATTCCTAACTCAGACTCTGGGGAGACTTAACTCTGTGCAGACCAGGTCAAGTTCTGGGGCCCCAGGAAAGAAGGTTGGGCAGAGGGAAGGGATTACCACAGACAAAATGTCAGGTGGCATTTCTATGACTCTCTAGCCAATTAAGGTTGAGCCATTAGCGGTTCTCAACCTTCCTAGTGCTGCGACCCTTTAATGCAGTTTCTCATGCTGTGGTGACCCCCAACCATAACGTTATTTTCATTGCTACTTCATAATTGTAATTTCGCCACTGTTATGAATTGTAATTTAATATCTGTGTTTTCCGATGGTTTTAAGCAACTCCCATGAAAAGGGGTCGAGACCCACGGGTTGAGGACATCTGTTAGAGATGCCACCGCTAACCTGAACTTGCCCATAGTTCCTGGGTCTATGTCCCCTAAGTTCTTCCTTTCCCTTCCCCAAGATGGGAGCCAACTCCCCTGAGTGCTGCTTAAACCTCTGGCACAGGGGTGGGGAGGCCAAGCGTACCTCCTCTCTGCTATTCCCTTAGGTGATATATGTAGGCTGCAGGGTCTCCTCAATTGACAGAAAAGACTAGGAGCCTTTGTTATATGCAATGCTTGTAATTTCCCAGCCCCCTGCCTCAAAACCAGGTATCAGGTTTGAGTTCAGCATCAGGGTAAGAGGTTCCTGGCATCCGGAACAGCAAAAGAACCAGAGGGCTGGTCTCTGGCCATGGGAGGAGCACCCAGGCACTGAAAATAGGGAAGGAGATACTTGGAAGAATGGGTTGGGGCGGGTTGTCCCTGGCTCTGGCTTGAGGTCAGAAAGGGCTCTCTGGGCAGCAGACAGCATGCCTGGCCCTCCCACACCTTCCTTCTTTCTCAGAAGAGCCTGCAAGGGTGGGTGGGGCTCTGGGGCAGGGGGAGGGCCTATTTAAGGAGCTCCACACAGTTGGTTTTTGCAGACCCAGCCCCAGGGATGCCAGAGAAGAGGATCTGTGAGTAAGTGCAGCTCCTTTCCCAGGATTCAGCAGGGCTGTTGGGAGGGTGACTCCCGAGTCTGCTGGTTTGGCTTTCCCTCTCCAGGGACCCGTGAGGACAGCACCCAGCTGTCATTTACCTCTCCAGAAATTGGAAATGCATTCCAGGGAAGCCTTCCTCCTTCCCTCAGCTATCCCAAACACTCAAGACGTCATTCAAGGGGGCCGTTTTCTGGAGCTAATACTCCTGAGCCTCTGTCTTGGCAATCCCCCTTAGCTGAGGAAGCTCCTCCAACTACAAATAGTCAGGTGCAACTTTTGGCTTTCCCCCCGACTCTCACCCCTCTAGCCCCTATACCGGCCCGCCACGAACACATGTGGGCAGGCGATAAAAGGACCCACAGCACTGTTCAGTCCCTGGCGTACTCTGAGCCACTCCCCTCATGCTTGGCTCCAGCTCTTGTCCATTTCTCTACTGTGGGATCCTATTTTCAGCTCCAAGCTCAGCACCCCACAACTGAGTGGGTAGGAAGTGTTCTGAGATCCCAGGCTACAACCCGAATCTCAATTTGTCCATGTTGGGGTTGGGGGAACATTTACAGAAGGGGACCAATGAGATGGCTCAAGGTACTTACCACAAATTCTGGTGCCCCTGAAGATCACAGGGTGGGACGGAAAAACCATCTGACCTTACATGCCCTGTGTGCACAGACACACACACACACCACATACACACTAAATAAATGTAAAAATAATTCACAGAAGAGAGCTCTGGAGGACAGCGTCCAAACTGAGAGAACATTAGCCACCTGGCTCTGAGAACTGAATTCCATAGGCTGTGAGCTCTAGCAAATGCCCTAGGGACTCAGTTCTGGTGCCCGGCTGTGCGATCCCGTCAATGCCAGAATTATAGGAAACCAGATGGTTCTCATCCACAGCTGCCCAGTAGGTGCTCCTGGAGTCTCCTTGGCCAAACCCTTTATAACATCAACTTGGGGTATTCTTCTGCTCAAAGGCTTCATGACTTCCCAACAGTCTAACTCCCCCTGCCTTTTCCCCCCTCCGAGACAAGGCCTTCTATAGCCCAGGATACCTCTATAGCCAAGGATAACCTTGAACTACTAACCTTCCTGCCTCTACCTCCCAAGTGTTTACAGACATGCTCCACACTATCCGGCCTGTATCTGTTTGCTGTCAGTCCTCCAGAATGATTTCCACGTAGGTTCCAGGGCTGATCTTCCACTGTTGTCTTGATGATGGGCCTGCTGCTTCCTCCTGCTGCTGCCATGCTCACTCTTGCTGTCTCCTGCTAGGCTCTTCTCGGCTACCTCTTCCCCATCATTCTCTATCAGAGTTCTATTTGGCTTTTGAAGCCTCTTTCAACTTCCCAACATTACAGGTTCCCCATGTTCCTATCCAGTGGGTAGATCCATAAGTCCCTTGCCCTGGTATCGTCTAACCCACGGTTCTGCACGTGACAGTTTCCTCAATAAACATTCCTTGCATTTTCTGTATGTGTCTTGTGTATGACGAGGAAGTTTAACCTAGAGATTAACGTCAATCAGATCATATTCTCATTTCTTATTATTTATTTATTTATTTATTTTCCATGATATTTATTGAGCTCTACATTTTTCTCTGCTCCCCTCCATGCCTCTCCTCTCCCCCTTCAACCCTCCCCCAAGGTCCCCATGCTCCCAATTTACTCGGGAGGTCGTGTCTTTTTATACTTTCTACTTCCCATGTAGATTAGATCTATGTAAGTCTCTCTTAGTGTCTGTATTGTTGTCTAAGATCTCTGGGATTGTGGTTTGTTGGGTGGTTTACTTTGTTTTATGTTTATAAACCACCTATGAGTGAGTACATGTGATAATTGTCTTTCTGTGTCTGGGTTACCTCACTCAAAATAATGTTTTCTAGCTCCATCCATTTTCTTGCAAAATCAAAGCTGTCATTATTTTTTCTGCTGTGTAGTACTCCATTGTGTAAATGTACCACTTTTTTTTTTTTTATCCATTCTGCGATCGAGGGGCATTTAGGTTGTTTCCAGGTTCTGGCTATGACAAACAAAGCTGCTATGAACATAGTTGAGCACATGTCCTTGTGGCACGATTGAGCATCCTTTAGATATATACCTAAAAGTGGTATTATTGAGTCTTGAGGAAGGTTGTTTCCTAATTTTCTGAGAAATCGCCACACTGACATCCTAAGGGGTTGGTTGTACCAGCTTGCACTCCACCAGCAATGCAGAAGTGTTCCCTTTTCCCCACAACCTCTCCAGCATAAGTTGTCATCGGTGTTTTTGATCTTGGCCATTCTTACCGGTGGTAAGATGGAATCTCAGAGTTGTTTTGATTTGCATTTCTCTGATGACTAAGGATGTTGAACATTTCCTTAAGTGTCTTTCAGCCATTTTAGATTCCTCTGTTGAGAGTTCTTTGTTTAGGTCTGTACTCCATTTTTTTTATTGGATTACGTGAATCTTTTGGTGTCCAATTTCTTGAGTTCTTTGTTCATTTTGGAGATCAGACCTCTGTCTGATGTGGGGTTAGTGAAGATCTTTTCCCATTCTGTAGGCTGTCATTTTGTCTTGTTGACCGTGTCCTTTGCTTTACAGAAGCTTTTCGGTTTCAGGAGGTCCCGTTTATTAATTGTTTCTCTCAGTGTCTGTGCTGCTGGGGTTCTATTTAGGAAGTGGTTCCCTGTGCCAATATGTTCAAGTGTAATTCCCACTTTCTCGTCTATAAGATTCATTGTGGGGCTGGAGAGATGGCTCAGTGGTTAAGAGTATTGACTGCTCTTCCGGAGGACCCGGGTTCAATTCCCAGCGCCCACATGGCAGCTCACAACTGTCTGAAAATCCAGTTCCGGGGGATCTGATACCTTCACACCAATGCACATAAAATAAAGTTAAATAAACCATAAAAAATATTTTAAAAATAAGATTCATTGTGGCTGGCTTTATGTTGACGTCTTTGATCCATTTGGACTTGAGTTTTGTGCATGGTGATAGATCTGGGTCTATTTTCATTTTTCTGCGTGTTGATATCCAGTTATGCCAGCACCACTTGTTGAATATGCTTTCTTTTTTCTATTTGATATCTTTTGCTTCTTTATCAAATATCAGGTGTTCGAAGATGTGTGAATTGATATCCGGGTCTTCTATTCGATTCCATTGGTCCTCCTGTCTGTTCTTATGCCAGTACCAGGCTGTTTTCAGTACTGTAGCTCTGTAGTAGTGTTTGAAGTCAGGGATTGTGATGCCTGCAGAAGTTCTTTTGTTGCCCAGGATTGTTTTGGCTATCCTGGGATTTTTGCTTTTCCAAATGAAGTTGAGTACCATTCATTCAAGGTCTTTGAAGAATTTTGTTGGGATTTTGATGGGCATTGAATTGAATCTGTAGATTGCTTTTGGTAGGATTGTCATTTTTTACTATATTAATTCTGCCTACCCAAGAGCATGGGAGGTCTTTCCATTTTCTGTTGTCTTCTTCAATTTTGTTCTTCAAAGATTTAAAGTTCTTGTCATACAAGTCTTCCACTTGTTTGGTTAGAGTTACTCCGAGATATTTTATGCCATTTATGGCTATTGTGAAGGGTGTTGATACTCTGATTTCTTCCTCAGCCCTTTTATCATCTGTGTACAGGACGGCTAATGATTTTTTTGAGTTAGTCTTGTATCCTGCTACCACATTCTCATTTTATAACCTATATAGGACAGTGTCAGACTGCTTCCTTGTGTGTAAATGGAAATAATAATTATATCCACGTCGAAGTTTTGTGAGTATAAACTTTAGTGAATTGATAAATGCTTTAGCATAGCACTCGGCACAGAGCAAGCCCTCAGAAGCGTGGGAGACTATGGTTCTTATTCTAGTCCTTTAAAAGATACTCTATTATTTATCTGTTTTGTGTGTGTGTGTGCATGAACTGTAAGATCTCAGGCAGTCTGGGTTTTATGAGTCCTGTGCTTTAAAAGTTAGGATCAAAGAGGAGCTCAAACAAGGAAGTGCTCTGCTCCCTGCAAGGCTGGGAAAGGAGTATGCCTTGCTGGGCTCTGCTGAGAAGCAATGTCTGTCATCTCTGAAAGCTGCAGTAGGGTCTTCCTCCTTCAGTATGCTGCAGAAAGATGGAGTACAGTATGAAGCTGGGGGCAATACAGGGAAAACCACAGGGAGCCATGTTTATAAACAGGGCAGAGCATCAGCAACTGGTGGTGGTGGGGTTGGAAGACCCAAGAAGAGAGAAAAGGAGCAGACAGAATGCAGAGAACATGTTATGTTGGCGTGGGACTCACCATTATTTGAAAACTTCATTTGTTTCAAAGTGTGGTTTGAACTGGCGATGGAAACACTTGATTTTAATCCCAGTACTCAGGAGCTAGAACTCTCTAAGTTCTAGGCCAGCTGAGTCCTACATAGGAATTCTAGGCCAGTCAGGGATACACAGTAAGATGCTGTCCTTTAAAAAAATGGGGGAAAGAGCACCCAGGGGACCCCATGCCCTCTTCTGGTGCACTAGATTGGAGGGCACTGACATACATATGGTGCACAACACACAACACATAAAATAAAATAAAAATAGATAAAATCAGAGGCTGGGGATACAGTTTATCAGGTAGGATTGTTTGCTGTCTGAGTTTCTAGCCCCAGAATCTACATGGTGGAAGGAGAGAACTGCTTACCAAAAATTGTTCTGACTTCCATAATCATGAATGCCATTTGATTGTATGAATGTAAAAATAAAAACTGTTCTGTTGTGGAATATTTGTTTAACTAGGCAAAGCTGTGTTATATTAGTTTATGTAAAAGATGGGTTGCTGTTTTACCTTGCCTGCCTAAGGTACCTGATTGGTCCAGTAAAAAGCTGACCGGCCAGTAGCTGGGCAGTGGAGGGACAGGTGGAGCTGGCAGGCAGAGAGAATATGTAGGAGGAGGAATCTAGGCTCCAGAGAGGAGAGAGAGAACAAGGGAGAAAGAGAGAAACATCCAGGGCCAGCCAGCCAGCCGCCACCAGCCAGATACCGAAGATGCGGTGAAAGTAGGTATACAGAATGAAAGGTAACAAGCTCCGATGCAAAACATAAAAAGAAACAAGCTGAATTCAGTTATGAGAGCTAGCAGGACAAGCATAAGATAAAGCCCAGCATTCATAATTAATATTAAGTCTCCATGTCGTGATTTGGGATCTGGTTGGTGGTCCAAAAGAAAGCCTGTTACAATATCCAGAAATGATTAAAAAAAAAATCCTAGTGCCTAAGAGGCAGAAGCAGGCAGATCTCTTGTGGATTCAAGGCCATTTTTGTCTATAAAGCAAATTCTAGGTCAGCCAAGGCTATACAATAAGACGCTGTCTCAAAAATAAATAAAAAATATGAAAAAATCAGTGACATTTATATAGAATTTATTTTTGAAACCTCTTTTAAAATTATATTAATATAGCGGGAAGTGGTGGTGCATGCCTTTAATCCCAGCACTCTGGGGGCAAAGGCAGGTGGATTTCTGTGAGTTTGAGGTCAGCCTGGTCTACAGAGTTGGTTCCAGGACAGCCAGAGCTACACAGAGAAACCCTGTCTTGAAAAAGCAAACAAACAAAAATTATATTCCTTTTCTCCCAAATCCCTTCAATTATTTCCATTTTTTTCTTTTTTAAAACATTTTACCTTTTGTTTGTTTTATTTTGTTTTGATACAGAGTTTATCTGTGTAGCTTTGAACTCACTCTGTAGACATGCTGGCCTAAAATAAAAATCCCCCTGCCTCTGCCTCCTGGGTGCTGGGATTAAAGGTATATGCCATGTCCAGCTTTTGGCCAGAGGTTTTTTGGTTTTGATATTTTACTTATATTTTATTCATTTAGTGTGTGTGTGTGTGTGTGTGTGTGTGTGTGTGTGTGTGTGCGTGCATTCCAACATGGCCTGAATTACAGCTTCAACACCCACGTAAAAAGCCAGGCATAATGGCCATGCCGATCACCCCAGCACTGGGGTATGGAAAGAGGAAGAAGATGGTTGGCTCCTACTAGTTCTAGCCTATTGGTAAGCCCCAGGCTCCAGTGAGAAACCCTGTTTCAAAAAACAAGGTGGGTGGGGACCCACCTGGCAGCTAACAACTGTGTAACTCCAAGATCTGACACCCTCACACAGACATACATGCAGGCAAAACACAAATGCACGTAAATAAAAGTAAATTAATTTTTAAAAAGTGGGCTGAGGAGTGGGGCCCCCTTGGGCACCTACAACCTACACTTACATGCACACACAATCCACACACACACACACACACACACACACACTTCAGATAAGGTTTTATGGTCTTACTATGTAGCCCTGGCTTTAGTTTGGAACTTACAGAGATCAAGATCCGCAAGCCTCTGCCTCCTGAGTGCTAGGATTAAAGGCGCTCTCCATCAAGCCCATCAACGACACTACTAAAATACCGCATTAAGGGCAGTGGTGGCGCACGCCTTTAATCCCAGCACTTGGGAGACAGAGGCAGGTGGGTCTCAGTAAGTTCGAGGCCAGCCTGGACTACAAGAGCTAGTTCCAGGACAGCCAGGGCTGTTACACAGAGTAACCCTGACTCAAAGAAACCAAAAGAAAAAAGTTCAACCAAAGAAGGCGTTCTCCCTTCCATATAAGCTACATGATAAAAAAAAAAAATACCGCATTAAAGCATGCGCCGCCACCACCCAGCTCCCAGCTCCATTTATGAGGAAAAAAACTAGTAAAGTGTGGTCCCATATATAACCCCAAGTAGGCTGAGGCAGAAGAATTACTGCCAGTTTGAGGTCAGCCAGGGTTAAATAATAGCAAGACAGGCTGGGCAGTGGTGGCACACGCCTTTAATCCCAGCACTTGGGAGGCAGAGACAGGCAGATCTCTGTGAGTTCGAGACCAGCCTGGTCTACAAGAGCTAGTTCCAGGACAGGCTCCAAAGCCACAGAGAAACCCTGTCTCGAAAATCCTAATAATAATAATAGCAAGACCTTCTTTATTTTTTTAAAGATTTATTTATTTATTATGTATACAACATTCCTTCCATGTACACCTGCACACCAGATGGGGGCACCAGATCTCATTACAGATTGTTGGGAATTGAACTCAGGACCTTTGGAAGAGCAGTCAGTGCTCTTAACCGCTGAGCCATCTCACCAGCCCCTCAAGACCTTCTTTATTACAAAACTAAAGAATGTTAACAAGAATTGGGATAAACCCGGCGTGGTGATACAAGCCTTTAATCCCAACATTTGGAGGCAGAGGCAGGCCAGCCTGGTCTACAAAGCAAGTTCCAGGGCATCTAGAGGCTGTTTGTTATACAAAGAAACCCTATCTCAAAAATAAAATAAAATAAAAACAAAAACAGAAAATAAATAATAAAAAAAGGATAAAAGAATGACATTCCTCTGAACATCTAGGTAAGCTAATGTTATGTGTTTTACAGATGTGATAGTTGAGGGGCTCAGAGAGGTGACACATGGCTAGGAAAACGTCAGAACCAGCTCTAAACCTAGCTCACAGGTGACATTTCCTAGTTACTCCCACACTCCAAAACCACCTAGGTCTGGAGAGTGAGTCCAGGCATATGATCATCGAGTGCGCACTGCGGAGGTGCTGCTGAAGCCCGAGGTCAGCGGAAGCGCGGAGAAGACACGCGATGCAAGATGGCAAAATGCCAACTTCCGAACAGTAACAAGGAGCCGGACGGTGAGGCAGGCGGATGTCTGTGAGTTCGAGGCCAGCCTGGCCTACAGAGCGAGTTCCAGGACAGCCAGGACTACACAGAGAAACTCCGTCTTGAAAAACTAACCAACAAAAAACTACCTCGCAGCGGACACTAGACTTCTGCCACTTATTTACTTCCCTTCCCAAGCTGGGGACTTCGGGGAGAGGGATCTTGTGGTGCAAGGGCGAGAGGAAGGCAACCGGGGCCCACACACATGGCTAAGGACGGAGAGGAGAGCATCTAGGTGCTGCTTTCACCCCAAGACCCTCTGGACGTTAACTTTTCTCTTCTTTCCAGCACCGTCGAGCGGGTTTCACTCAAGAGAAACCATAGTCGGGGCCAGCAGGCGCGCAGGCGCGGTGGGGCGCTCAGCGCAGACCTTGCTTCTTCTCGGGGCGGCCACGCTGCACCGTCTCGGGAGCGGCCCGGCTGTCCCCGCCGTCCCTGTCGTCGTTGCCGCCGGCCGGCCGGCGCACTACGCGCCGCGCCATCTGGTACTCGGGCTCGCCCACGCGCGGCGCGGCCCGCAGCAGGAACTGGCCGCCTCGCCGGGTGACGCGCACGTCGGTGCGTGGGTAGGTGCCGTACACGCGCCGCAGCTCGCGACGCACCGCGTCTGGCAGCGGCAGGAATGGTCCCTGCCTGCGCTCCACGCGTCCCCAGCGCAGCTGCAGCTGCAGGCTGCCGCCCTCGGGCCACTGTCGCCAGCTCTCGGCGTCGGGCGCGGGCTGAGATGGTGCTGGCGCGCCGGCCGCGGGGAACGACGAGCCAAGGATCGCGGCACCCGGCCTCGGGAAGAGCCACCAGGGCGGCGTGGAGGCCAGGGCCGCGCTCGCACCGTGGAAGCAGTGGAATTCACGCGGGGCCGCGCTCAGACCGGCCGGCCGGCTGCACAAGTTGTGGGTCTGGATGGGCGGCAGCAGCCGCGGAACGGGCAGGTAGGTGTAGGTGAGGGACTGCGGCAGAGGCCAGATGCCCTCCCGGGGCGGCAGGCAGACATAGGAGTACATGACCTGAACCTCAGGCGACAGGCATTTTTACTGGGTCCAGACCTGTGAATGGTAGAGAGATACATAATTCTTTTTTGTTTGTTTCTTTGTTTCTCGAGACAGGGTTTCTCAGTGTAGCTTTGGAGCATGTCCTGGAACTTGCTCTTTAGACCCAGGCTGGCCTCGAATTCACACAGATCCTGCTGCCTCTACCAACCGAGTGCTGGGATTAAAGGCAGGATACATAATTCTTAACCACCACAAGCCGCTGGGCCCGGGCACTGGTTCATGGCCTGGGTCTTGCGTGTCTGACTGATGGCTTTCAGCAACATTTCCTGAGTCAGTCCCCACCTTCTCGTCTGTTATTCCAGGACTGGGCATGGAGGTCTGTTAATAGAGTGCCTAACATGCACAAAGCCCAGGGTTCGATCCCACCACACACATAAACCGGATGTGGTGGATCCAGTACATAGTCCCAGGACTCTTGGAGTAGAAGCAGGAAGATCAGGAATTCAGGGTCAGCCTGTTTGAGAACAGCCTGGGCTGGGAGAGACCCTGGCCCCAAACAAGCAACCCCTCAGGTACCCAGGCTTTTCAAGCCCTCAGCCCCTGGTATGCTTCCCCTTTAACTGTTTCCATTCACTTGCCTCCTCCAGTCTAGCGGGATTTTTCTCCAGCCTTTAGCAGAGCCAGAACAGTCCAGAACAGAAGCTTCTCTCCACTGCTTTCAGTTGTGTTCTTCCTCCATGCCTGGTGCAGCCACACCTCCCTGTTACTAGGCAAAGAGAAACACCTTGAGCTGGCTGGGAGCCAGACAGTGTGTAGACTGAGCAGGAACTAGGGCCCAGTGACCCCAAGCTAAAGGCAGTGGCCTGAGGTTACACATGCACTCCTCAGAACATTGGACGCTTCCATCCCTTTTCAATAAAGTCCCAGCACCTGCGTGGCAGTCCACAGCTTCCTGCAACTCCAGGTTTGGGGAATCTGGCCTCCCAGGATTCCTATGTGCACGTATCGCACAAATTTTTGCAAGCAAACACATAACATGAATAAAATGATAATCTTAAGAGAGTACTCTAGATTACATACGAATTCAATGTAATTATGAGAACTTAAAACATGGAAGAGGTAGGCCAGAGCCATACTGATGCCTGCCAGAAAAGACTTTCCCCACCAGCGTGAGGCAAGAGATTCAACCACAGAAGCCTGCAGAAGGGAAGAGTCAAGCCAACACCTTCCTTTTAGCCAGTAGGACCCATTTCAGACTTTCCGTCTTCACAGCTGGTAAATTTGTCTTGTCCTAAGCCAGTTCATTTTCAGTTTGTCACATCCAAGAGGACTCCTACTTCCAGAACTATTTATGTAACTTTGTAACCAGCAACTGAGGACTATCCAAGGTTACCCATGGGCTGATCTCACCCCAGCCTAGACATGAGTGACAGGCCCCATGGATTGGTTGGCTTTTCTACCTGTTTGTACTTCCTCGGGAGTGTCTCGTCTTATCTGGTTGGTGAACGGGTACACGTCAGACCAAGGTCAAGCCGAGACTGAGAAGGTGCAGACCCTGCATTTAGTACGGGTGCCTTTGTGCTTTGCTGCTCTGAGGTTTTAAGCACAATGAGGGAAATAGGGATCAAGTTGTGAGTCATTGTTTATTCATCCTAATTCTAGAAATAGCCCTCATATTTCAGGGATGCTACACTTTCTTTTTTTAAAAATATTTATTTATTGGGGCTGGAGAGATGGTTCAGAGGCTAAGAGCACTGACTGTTCTTCCGAGACAGTGTTCTTCTAGAGGTCCTGAGTTCAATTCCCAACAACTACATGGTGGCTCACAACTATCTATAACGAGATCTGGTGCCCTCTTCTGGCCTGCAGGCATACATGCAGGCAGAGCACTGTATACATAATAAATACAACTTTAAAAATGTTTATTCATTCAGTTTTACGCGTATATGTGTGTGTGCCAGAGTCTGTGTGTGCAGGAGTTCATGGAGGTCAGACGAAGGGTTCAATCCCCTGGGACTGGAGTTACCTATGGATTGTTGTGAACTGTCATGTAGGTGCTGGGAATTGAACCTGGGTCCTCTGGAAGAATAGGCAATGCTCTTAACCTCTGAGCCATCTCTCAGGCCCCTTTTCTTTTTGAAACAGTGCCTAGCTGTGCAGTTCTGGTCTACCTGAGGTGATGTGGGATTCCCCCTTTGTATGCTGTGAATACCATTGGTTAATAAAGAAGCTGTCTTGGGACTGTGCAGGGAATAGAGGTAGGCAGGGGGAAGGGGAAGGGAACTAAACTGAATGCTGGGAGAAAGGAGGTGGAGTCAAGGAGAAGCCATGGAGCCGCTGCCAGAGACAAACGCCAGAACTTTACCTGGTAAGCCACAGCCACGTAGTGATACACAGATTAATGGAGATGTGTTAAATTAATAGGTAAGAGTTAGCCAACAACACCTCTGTCTGACTCATGTTGGAGGGACCCAGTGGTCTTGGTGTCACTCCTTGTCAATAAATCCTGGAATAAATTTCACTCTACAGTCTTGTGTCTTTCTGCTTGTCTTTCTTCCATCTCATGGCATCTTGGATCTTGATCTTATATTATTGGATGGTGTTTTCCAGAACGGGGCACAGAAGGTTAGAAGAGGGTCTGAAGGAGGAGAGGAGGGAGAAAGGCTAAGAGAGTATAGGTGCTGGAATAATATGTGTGGGACCCCTGACAGCACCCCAGGACTGGGATGAACAGGCTCCTGTGGGACCATTTGTTGTGGCTGAGTCCTTTGCTACTGTCACAAAGGAAAAGGGGGACAATATTCCTGCTGCAGGAATATTACAACAACAAAAAAAGCCCAAGGGTCAATAGTGCTTAATCTCTTACATTTTCTCCTGCCGCTTTGAGACAGAGTCTTATGTAGCCCCTGAAACACACTATGTCACCAAGAGTGGCCCCAAGTGCTAGGATTACAGTGTACACAGCCACACTCACTTTATCCAGTGCTGGGGATTGAACCAGGGACTCATGCATGTTAGGCAAGAACGTCATCAACAGAAGCTACTTCCCCAGTCCCCTGCTGTCTTGTCTTTCTTTCTTGACAGCCCTGGCTAGTCTCAAACCCATGACCACACTGCCTCCAGCTCCTAGGTGCTGGAACTACAGGTGGCCTCATCTTGTCAGCTCTACTCCTTTTATGTCCACAAACTCCCTGTCAGCCACAAAACAGCTTTTAACAAAGTGGCAGACCTTGCTTTATTCATGGTCAGGAAACTGGACAGATGGGCAGTGTGTCCTACTTGGTTGCTTAGAAACTGGACTGAGGAATTGAACGAGACTCCTAGGACAGAGCCGAGGAAACAAGCTCCACCGGGAACAGAAGTAGCAAATCCAGCCCTGGGAGCCAGCCCAGTCCTGGGACACTGATAGAGCCAACGACCTGACTCAGAGTCTGCAACCTCCATCAGAACTAGAGTGGGACTGAACCAGTTACCTAGGACAAGGAGAGAACAGGCTCCACCAAGAGCAGAAGCCAGGAGCAAACCTGGTCCGGGGACACAAGTGGATCAGGATTGAACCAGTGGCCAGATCCAGAGTCAGCAATCGCCACCAGAACAGGTCTAACTCCAAGCCAGGGACTTGCAAGAGGAAATCCAGACCAAGATTTACAGAAACAGATCAAAGCCAGCAGCCTAGACCAAAGTAGGTTTGAGACAGCAAACTCCAAGGGAGCAGACCAAAACACAGGAGCACTGAGCTACTTCCAGGAATAGGAATAACCAACGGGGTAACTAGATCTGTGACACTGACTGTACCACGAGGAAAACCATCTTAGCTTTCGATCTACTGGCACCTAGAAGATTATTCAACAGAATCTCAGACAGCACCAACCACACTTATTAGAGGAAAAGATGAGTAGAAAAGGTAAGATCACAAGCTACACCACAAAGAGCAACACAATACCAGTGAAACCCAAAGACCCTACAAAAGTAAGACCTGAACAACCAAATGTGGATGACCCAGAAGAAAATGATCTAAAAAATAACCACAAGAGGGCTGGAGAGATGGCTTAGAGCACTGGCTGCTGTTCCAGAGCAACCAGCAACCACATGGTGGCTCACAACCACCTGTAATGAGACCTGGTGCCTTCCTTGCCAGCAGTACATTGTATGCTTAATAAATATAAATAAATCTTTAAAAAAAACACAAGAGAATACCTGAAATTCTTAAAGATGAATTGAGAAATTACCTTAAAGAAATGGAAGAAAAAAACAACCAAAAAATTGGAAGATATCACTAAATCACTTAAAGAAAACCAAGAAAAAGAACTCAAACATATAACAGAAACTATTCAGGTCTTGAAAACTGAGATAGAAAAAATAAAGAAAACACAAGCCGAAGGAATTATCGAAACAGAAATCATGAGGAAAAGAACAGGAGCCACAAATGCAAGTACGAACAACAGAATACAAGAAATGGAAGAGAGAATCTCAAGTTCGGAAGATAAAATAGAGGAAATAGACTCATCGGTTAAAGAAAACACTAAATCTAACAAAAGCTTAACCCAAAATATCCAGGAAATATGGGACAACATAAAAAGGCCAAATCTTAGAATAATAGGTATAGAAGAAGGAGAAGAAAGTCAACTCAAAGGCACAGAAAATATATTTAACAAAATAATAGAAGAAAACTTTCCCTACGTAAAGAAAAACATACCTATGAAGATACAAGAAGCTTACAGAACACCAAATAGACTGGATCCAAAAAAGAAGTCCTCTTGCCACATAATAATCAAAACACTAAACATACAGAGTAAAGAAAGAATATTAAGAGCTGCAAAGGAAAAAGGACAAGTAACATATAAAGGGAGACCTATCAGAATTACACCTGACTTCTCAGTGGAGACAATGAAAGCCAGAAGGTCATGGTCAAACATTATCCAGACATTGAGAGAACACGGATGCCAGCCCAGGCTACTATACCCCGCAAAATTTCGATCACAATAGAAGGACAAAACAAGATATTCCATGACAAATCTAGATTTCACCAATACCTAGCCACAAACCCAGCCCTACAGAAAATACTAGAAGGAAAACTCCAACCCAAGCAAGATGGCTGCACCAACAAAAACACACACAATTGAGGATCTCATTACAGCAAATCCCGAAGAAGAAGAAAAAACGCACAAAATAACATCACCAACAAGGAAAACCAAATTAACAGGAGATAGCAACCATTGGTCATTAATATACCTTAATGTAAATGGACTCAAGTCACCCATAAAAAGGGACAGGCTAACAGATTGGATACGAAAACAGAACCCATCCTTCTTCTGCATACAAGAAACGCATCTCAACCTCAAAGACAGACATCATCTCAAAGTAAAAGGTTGGGAAAAAATGTACCAATCAAATGGACCTAAGAAACAAGCAGGTGTAGCTATCCTAATATCTAACAAAATGGACTTCAAGCTAAAATCAGTCAAAAGAGACAAAGAAGGACATTTCATATTAGTCACAGGGAAAATCCATCAAGAGGAAATTTCAATATTGAACATCTATGCTCCAAATACAAGGGCACCTTCATATGTCAAATAAACACTTCGAAAGCTTAAATCATATATTAAACCCCACACACTGATAGTGGGAGACTTCAACACTCCCCTCTCACCACTGGACAGGTCAATCAGACAAAAAATGAACAGAGAAATAAGAGAACTAAAAGATGTTATGTCTCAAATGGACTTAACAGACGTCTATAGAATATTCCATCCAAATAGAAAAGAATATACCTTCTTCTCAGCACTTCATGGAACCTTCTCAAAAATTTACCACATACTCGGTAACAAAACGAACCTCAACAAATACAAAAAAATTGGAATAACCCAATGTACCTTATCAGATCACCATGCTTTAAAACTAGAAGTCAATAGCAATACTAATTCCAGAAAGCATACAAACACATGGAAATTAAACAGTGCTCATTTGAATCATCAATGGGTCAAAGAAGAAATAAAAGGGGAAATTAAAGACTTCCTAAAATTCAATGAAAATGACCACACAACATACCCAAATTTATGGGACACAATGAAAGCAGTGTTAAGATACAAGTTCATGGCACTAAATGCCTACATAAAGAAGCTGGAAAAATCCCACTCTAGCGAATTAACAGAACAATTGAAAACTTTAGAACAAAAAGAAGCAAACTCACCTAAGAGAACTAGACGGCAGGAAATAAACTGAGAGCTGAAATCAACAAAATAGAAACAAAGAAAACAATACAAAGAATCAATGAGACAAAGAGTTGGTTCTTTGAGAAAATCAACAAAATAGACAAACCTTTATCCAAACTAACCGAAAGGCAGAGAGAGAATATCCAAATTAACAAAATCAGAAATGAAAAGGGGGACATAACAATAGACACAGAGGAAATACAGAGGATCATCAGGTCATATTTTGAAAACCTGTAGTCCACAAAATTGGAAAACTTAAAGGAAATGAACAACTTTCTGGATAAATATCACTTACCAAAATTAAATCAAGACCAGATAAGCAAATTAAACAGACCTATAACTGCTGAAGAAATAGAAACATTCATCAAAAGTCTTCCAACCAAAAAAAAGCCAAGGACAAGATGGTTTCAACTCAAAATTCTACAAGACTTTCAAAGAGGAACTAATACCAATACTCCGCAAATTATTACACACAATAGAAACAGAGGGAACATTGCCAAACTCTTTTTATGAGGCTACAATTATCCTGATACCCAAACCACAGAAAGACAATACTAAGAAAGAAAATTACAGACCAATCTCACTCATGAACATTGATGCAAAAATACTAAATAAAATACTAGCAAATACAATCCAAGAACACATCAGAACCATCATCCACCATGACCAAGTTGGCTTCATCCCACAGATGCAGTGATGGTTCAACATACGAAAATCTGTCAATGTAATCCATCATATAAACAAGCTGAAAAATAAAAACCACATGATCATCTCATTAGATGCTGAAAAAGCATTTGACAAAATACAACATCCCTTCATGATGAAAGTCTTGGAGAGAGCAGGGATACAAGGAACATACCTAAACATAATTAAGGCAATATACAGCAAGTTAACAGCCAGCATCAAACTAAATGGAGAGAAACTCCCAGTGATTCCACTGAAATCAGGAACAAGACAAGGTTGTCCACTCTCTCCATACCTATTCAATATAGTTCTTGAGGTCCTAGCTAGAGCAATAAGACACCAAAGGGAGATCAAGGGGATACCAATTGGAAAAGAAGAAGTCAAACTCTCACTGTTTGCTGATGATATGATAGTTTACATAAGTGATCCCAAAAATTCTACCAAGGAACTTCTACAATTCATACACATATTCAGCAATGTAGCAGGATACAAGATTAACTCAAAAAATCAGTAGCCCTCCTGTACACAGATGATAAAAGGGCTGAGAAAGAAATCAGAGAATCAACACCCTTCACAATAGCCACAAATGGCATAAAATATCTCGGAGTAACTCTAACCAAACAAGTGGAAGTCTTGTATGACAAGAACTTTAAATCTTTGAAAAAGAAATTGAAGAAGACACCAGAAAAATGGAAAGACCTCCCATGCTCTTGGGTAGGCAGAATTAATATAGTAAAAATGGCAATCCTACAGATTCAATGCAATGCCCATCAAAATCCCAACAAAATTCTTCAAAGACCTTGAAAGAACGGTATTTGGAAAAGCAAAAATCCCAGGATAGCCAAAACAATCCTGGGCAACAAAAGAACTTCTGCAGGCATCACAATCCCTGACTTCAAACACTACTACAGAGCTACAGTACTGAAAACAGCCTGGTACTGGCATAAGAACAGACAGGAGGACCAATGGAATCGAATAGAAGACCCGGATATCAATCCACACATCTTCGAACACCTGATATTTGATAAAGAAGCAAAAGATATCAAATAGAAAAAAGAAAGCATATTCAACAAGTGGTGATGGCATAACTGGATATCAACACGCAGAAAAATGAAAATAGACCCATATCTATCACCATGCACAAAACTCAAGTCCAAATATATCAAAGACCTCAACATAAAGCCAGCCACAATGAACCTCATAGACGAGAAAGTGGGAAGTACACTTGAACATATTGGCACGGGGAACCACTTCCTAAATAGAACCCCAGCAGCACAGACACTAAGAGAAACAATTAATAAACGGGACCTCCTGAAACTTAAAAGCTTCTGTAAAGCAAAGGACACGGTCAACAAGACAAAACAACAGCCTACAGAATGGGAAAAGATCTTCACTAACCCCACATCAGACAGAGGTCTGATCTCCAAAATGTACAAAGAACTCAAGAAATTGGACACCAAAAAATCACGTAATCCAATAAAAAAAATGGAGTACAGACCTAAACAGAGAACTCTCATCAGAGGAATCTCAAATGGCTGAAAGACACTTAAGGAAATGTTCAACATCCTTAGTCATCAGAGAAATGCAAATCAAAACATCTCTTGAGATTCCATCTTATACCTGTAAGAATGGCCAAGATCAAAAACACTGATGACAACTTATGCTGGAGAGGTTGTAGGGAAAAGGAAACACTCCTGCATTGCTGGTGGGAATGCAAGCTGGCACAACCCCTTTGGATGTCAGTGTAGCGATTTCTCAGAAAATTAGGAAACACCTTCCTCAAGACCCAGTAATACCACTTTTGGGTATATACCCAAAGGATGCTCAATTGTGCCACAAGGACATGTGCTCAACTATGTTCATGGCAGCTTTGTTTGTCATAGCCAGAACCTGGAAACAACCTAAATGCTCCTTGATTGAAGAATGGATTAAAAAAAAAAAGTGGTACATTTACACAATGGAGTACTACACAGCAGAAAATAATAACGGCATCTTGAATTTTGCAGGAAAATGGATGGAGCTAGAAAATATTATATTGAGTGAGGTAACCCAGACCCAGAAAGACAATTATCACATGTACTCACTCATAGGTGGTTTTTAAACATAAAGCAAAGAAAACCAGTCTACAAACCACAATCCCAGAGATCTTAGACAACAATGCGGACACTAAGAGAGACTTACATAGATCTAATCTACATGGGAAGTAGAAAGTATAAAAAGACAAGATCTCCTGAGTAAATTGGGAGCATGGGGACCTTGGAGGAGGATTGAAGGGCGGAGGGGAAAGACAGGGAGGGGAGCAGAGAAAAATGTAGAGCTCAATAAACATCAATAAAAGAAATTTGCCTGGGTGGTGGTGGCGCACACCTGTAATCCCTGCTCTCAGGAGGCAGAGGTGGCAGGTGGATCTCTGTGAGCTCGAGGCCAGCCTGGTCTACAGAGCTAGTTCCAGGACAGCCAGGGCTACACAGAGAAACCCTGTTTCAAAAAAAAGAAAAGAAAACAACAACAAGCAAACAAACAAATTATAGTAGCTCAGAAAGATTGAAGAACAAAGCCAAGCCCACTCAGCAAATGGCACATTGGCAATGTCCTGCATCACGTCCCGTGGGTGCACCATCGTCACGACTAAGGTGAGGACCACTAGACCTCCACCCAAGGAAACAGAACTGGGAGCAGGATATGCAAGCTGCTGGCCTGAGGTACCACTTACCCAACAGGAAGGAGCCTGTCGAGAGGGAGATGTGGTCAGACAACAAGTGTTCCAGGAAGAGAGGGAAGAAGTTACTGTTGAAATGGCAGTGAAACACCTGCAGGGCAGAAGGGTGGGAGTTCATGGGCAGGGCCAGCAGGGGGCAGCAGCGCTGGGACTCAGGGCCAAGTGTGGATGGAAGGGTGGGAGTTCACGGCCAGGGCCAACAGGGGGCAGCAGCCCTGGGCCACAGCCAGCAGGCAGACAGCAGCCCTGGGCATCAGAGCACTGGCCTCTCTCCCCATGCCACCCAACATGGAACTTACCAGAACAAACCTAAGTGGCCTACCTAATTTTACTAAAAGTTTGAAGGCATGGTAAAATAGCAACTAGAACAATTTTTAAGTTTTCATGGTATAAAAATAATATATTTTTGTGTTTAAAATGTATTTTAAAAATTGCCGGGCGGTGGTGGCACACACCTTTAATCCCAGCACTTGGGAGGCAAAGGCAGGCGGATCTTTGTGAGTTGGAGACCAGCCTGTTCTACAAGAGCTAGTTCCAGGACAGGCTCCAAAGCTACAGAGAAACCCTGTCTCGAAAAACAACAACAACAACAAAAATACAAGTTTTGTTGGGTGGTGATGGACATGCCTTTAATCCCAGTACTTGGGAAGCTTAGGCAAGTGGATCTCTGTGAGTTCAAGGCCAATCTGGTCTACACAGTGAGTTCCAGGACAGCCAGAGCTACACAGAGAAACCCTGTCTTGAAAAAAAAGGGGGGGGGTGTCTTAGTGTTCACATTTTGAAGACAGGACTGGCCTCAGAGGCTGAGATCTGCTGCCTCGGGTCACACAGAGAGGCAGGGCTGTAGCTCGGTGGTAGAGTCATTACCTAAGAATATCCAAGGCCCTGGGCTCAACGTCTCTCAGCACTATGGGAATGGGGGGCAATCACACAAGGGAGTGACTAAGGAGCACAGAAAGTGCTAGAACCTAGGTCTCCTAACTCCCCAACCTTCCTACCATCAAACCCCAGGGAGGTCTCCTGCATTTCCATCTCGAGGTCCCCATACCTGTATCAGGTCCATGCCCACGAACCACAGGAAGTTTTGGTGGCGTGCCAGTTGCCGGAGGTACTGGCCCAAGGTGATCCTGCCCGCTTCCTCACCACCCACCAGAGGCTCTTCTTCACATATGCTGTGGGCAGAGGGGAGGAGATGGCAGGGTTAGCCCATAATGGGCCAGAATGTTAAAATTAGACTCTGACCCTAGGGAGCTGAGGCTAGTGACTCACCCGCTATCCACGACCATGGCTGAGTACCCCCTGTCCCTTCTGGTGGTCTCAATCCGCCGCCTCAACAATTGTGTGGCCCCCAGGAAGCCCAGGCCAGAGCCAGCAG
>PVIU01023583.1:0-27143 GCA_004026605.1 Ondatra zibethicus
GGGAATCGTTGGTGTTTTTGATTTTGGCCATTCTGACAGGTGTAAGATGGTATCTCAAAGTTGTTTTGATCTGCATTTCCCTGATTGCTAAGGAAGTTGAACATGACCTTAAGTATCTTTTGGCCATTCGAACATCCTCTGTTGAGAATTCTCTATTCAGATCCTTACCCCATTTTTTAATTGGGGTATTTAGAATTTCTTGTTTCCTATTATTTGCTTTTATGGGTTGTGTGTGAGTGTGTGTGTGTGTGTGTGTGTGTGTGTGTTTCTTTAGTTTTCTTTTTTCTGGTTTGTTATATTCACCTGATTTTGTTATAAAAAGTAATAGAGAAAGAAAGCATCTAGAATTGTGTGGGTGGGAATTTGGGGAAAATCTTGGAGGAATTGGGGGAGGAGTAATGCTGATCAGAATATACTTTATGACAAATCATTTTTAATTTTATATGTGTGTGTATGAATCATATATATGTATATGTATGTGTATATGTATATGCTCCCATCTGGCATATGTATGAAGTAATTCTATCCATGTGCTAGTCTGTTTTAAAAGACCAAGAGAAAATTCCTTATATCTCAGACTTTTATCACCTTCTTAGACACATCCATTATCACTTAAGCTGGATGATAATCATCTTCCACTACAAATAAAATTAAGTTTCACAAGTAGCAGTGCATTACTTCTCTGAAAATGTTTCTAATAAATTTCATACTTTTGTAGGATTTTCCATCCATTAAATTATGAGTTCTATGATAGCATTTTTATCATGTAAATAATACTCCATTGTGTAAATGTGCCACATTTTCATTATTCATTCCCTGGTTTATGGACAGCTAGGGTGTTTCCTATTTCTAGCTAATATGAAAAGAATAGCAATGAATATGAACGTGGAAGTATCTCTATAATTGGATATTGATTCCTTTGGATGTATGCTCATTAATGGTTTACCTGGACCTCTAGGTAGATACCTTCCCAGGTTCCCAAGGCAAAACCACTCTCATTTCCACCAGCAATGGATATGGTTTCTCCTTAAACCACTTCTCACCATGTACTGTCAACTGTTTTAATGGTATTGGCCATCCTGATTAGTGTAAAGTGAAATCGCTAGGTGGTTTTGATATGCATGTTCCTGATAAATAAGAATATTGAACACTTCTTTAAGTGAAACCAGCAATTGAATGATCATTTATGAATTATTAGATGAAGGGATTTTTAATTGAATACAAAAGAATAAGTAGGTTGAAGTCATGGAAATAATACATATGGAAGCCAATGGAAGGATTACGATTGAGAGAGAAACTATAGAAAGCAGCAGCCAAAACTTTGAAACGTATAGGGGATATTAAACAATTTACTTCCTGACAGCATATATATACATATATATGCAATTTTGTGCTACCATCAAAAATAATGAGACTAGCCAGTATATCTTTGTTAATGAATTTAAGAAACTTCAGTAGATAATAGGTAGGGGAATGGGAAACCATAGAGCTAAAAGGCAACTTTTAGACAGGGAAAGTAGAAAATGATGATAAGGAAATCAAAGAATCTAGTGCAAAGGAAATGTCCAGAAAAAAAATGTATTCTCATTTTTTGATCATTATATATCTATGGTAATAGATAGTGGAAAGTGACAGATCATCATAAACACAGATTTAACTCTTTTCCCCTGTTTTTAAGATTTTTTCATTAATTAATTTATCTATTTATTTTAAAAAAGAAAACAAACTATCTTTTGTCATTATGCATAACAATCCAAATTCCCATTCTCTCCCCTCATCAAATTCCCTCCACACACCCTCCCACCCCAGTCCCATACACTCCTCAGAGAGGGTGAGGCACATTGCTTTGTGGAAGGTCCAAGGAACTCCTCACTATATCTAGACTGAGCAAGGTATTCATCCAAAGAGAATAGGTTCCCAAAAAGCCAGTACACATAGTAGGGATGAATCCTGCTGTCACTTCCAATGTCCCATCAGTCTGCTCCAAACATGCAACAGTCAAACACATTCAGAGGGACTAGTTTGGTCCTGTGCTTGTTCCCTCCCAGTCCAGCTGGAGTTGGTGAGCTCCCATTAGCTCAGTGGATGACTCTTTCAGTGGATGTACCCATCATGGTCTTAACCTCCTTGTTCACACTCTCATTCCTCCTACTATTCAACTGGACTTTGGGAGCTCAATCCAGTGCTCTGATGAGGGTCTCTGCCTCTGTTTCCATCAGTTGCTGGATGAAGGTTCTGTGGTGATATTTACGATATTCATCAGTCTGAATACAGGGCGAGTCAAGATTGGGCCTCCTCCCCTCTATTGCTTAGGGTCTTAGTTGGAGTCAGCCTTCGGGATTCCTGGGAATTTCTCTAGAGCCAGATTTCTTGCTAACCCTATAATGGCTCCCTTAATTAGCTATCTCTTTCTTTGCTCTCATCTCTGTCCTTCCTCCATCTCGACTACTTTATTCTCCCAAATTTTCCTCACTCCTCCCCTTCTCCCATTCTCTCCTTCTTCTACACTTCCTTCTCCCCCACCCCCATGGTCCCAATTTTGTCAGGTGAACTTGCCTGTTTCCACTTTCCAGGTGGATCTGGATGTGGTTTTCTTAGGGTTCTCCTTATTACTTAGCTTCTCTAGGATCATGAACTATAGGCTCCATATCCTTTGTTTATAGCTAGTATCCACTTTATTTTTTCATTTGACATAGCTGTCTCCATTCCTACTCTCTCCCCTCCTCCTGTCCTATCCTTTCCCCTACCCCACCCCAATTTACCAATCAGAAATTGTAAGGGTTCCCATGGGGAATTAGCAAAGTCTGAAACTTCACTTCAAGTTAGGACCAAGACCCTCCCCGCTATATCTAGGCTAAGAAAGATATTCCTCCAAAGAGAATGTGCTCCTAGATGCCAGTTAAAGCACTAGGGATAAATCCTGATCCCTTCCAGTGGCACCACAGACCACCCAAGCCTCACAACTGTCCCCCACATTCAGTGGGCCTAGTTTGGTCCTAATGCTGGTTTCTCTGCAATCAATCCAGAGTCAGTGAGCTCTCACTAGCTCAAGTAAGCAGTTTCTGTGGATATCACCATTGTGATCTCGACCCCTCTGCTCATATTATCACTCCTTCCTCTCTTGGACTGGTCTCCTGTAGTTCAGGTCAGTTCTTAGCTGGATTGGGGGAGCTATTAAAGGGTCATCAAGAAACATGGCACTAGGAAAATTCCTAGGAATCCACAAGAATAACCCCCAACTAACACTCTAAGCAACAGTGGAGAGGACACCTAAACTGGCCATCCACTATAATAAGATTAATGACTACCTTGACATCATAGAACCTTCAATCAGAGACTGATGGAAGCAGATGCAGACATAATTCTTGTCCTTAAAGCCATATGCCAGGCTATGCTTGAAGGAGTAATTGCCTGCGTGCTCATGGTACAACATAGTTTTCAACAAAACAGGAAGTTTGATGGAAACCTACCAAAAATTTTAAAAAGAATTCTGAGTGACCCAAGTGTATGAATTGACTGCTCATTTCAAAGGATTTAAACATTTATCTTAAGTTCAAAACCTATTGCCTGACATCTACAGGGTTAGCTAATGCATGCTACCCTTCAGAGACACAGGGAGGACTGATGCAGGACTCTGTTAGGTGAAACATCATGTGAAAATCCACACAAGAATTAAAGACCCATTAGAACCCTTCAAGACTGACTGACTTGAAAACATGAGTTGAGAGAAATATTTTGCCATGACACACACACATCGTGCAGATTAAATGTGTAACTAACTCAATTAACCATTACATATGTGATATTTATGCTTTATTCTGTATGGGTGTATTTTCTTCCACATACTTTTCACTTCAGTTATACTACAATTCATACAACAAACAGCATTTTATTAGCTGAAGCACTGTTCTGTACATTAGTCTGTTCCTTTGTAAATCAGCCACTCTTCAATTGCTTATCGAAGAGTGATTGCTTATCAAAGGCATCAACCGGTAACTGACCATTAAAAGTGATCTATTTCACTTCATTATTGATGTTGAATTTTTCGCTCTGTAACTTTCTATTATTAGCTGGTAAGTTATGACTTTCTTGAATACTTATAATTATCTTTCTAAAGTATGTTTTCCTCTCATTTATGCTCACATAAAGTATGGATTTAAACTATAACATATATTATAGTCACTAATAGTTCTTTTCAGTTCTGATATTTTACATTTAATGTTTTCTATTATTTATATTTTTAATGGCCCACATTTTTGATCCTTTACTGTCCTTCCATCTCTGTAACTAGTCTCTGTTTATTCTTACTAGGTCAACTTTAATTTGTTTACAGACGAAAACACAACATTCACCTCAAAGTGATAAGAGAAACACATATGGGCACCATGTCCTGGAAATACCCCAAGTTCCAACGTGGAAGCTCTTTCATTGAATCCATATGACAAACAAAGTCATCTATCAGGATGCTTTTCAAATATCTGGATAATATCTGTAGAGGAACTCAATTCACACATACTTATAAAAAATATAATAAAGAATGCTGGCCTGGCCCATGTCATCTTTTACAGCCATTTCTAATATGAGCTATAAGTGCTAAACACCAAAGTGAATACTATTAGGTTATTTTTATTTTATTTGCAAACACGAAGGAACAAGAGTATAGCCACATGACATAATGACACATAGACTTCATATTTGGCTGTGAACATTATTCAGTTGTCCTGCTGCTGTGATATTTATCCTTGAACAACTGTAGGTACTGTATTTCCATTCATATCACTTCTCTTCAATTTCTCTAGGGTTCACAAACTAAGAAAATCTATTAAGTTAAGGCTTTCATGTTTTTTTTTGTTTTTTCTTTTACCACTGAGATATATGCAATAGAGTGTCCTGTGTATTCAGTGTAGTCTCCAGGCGATGTTCAAGACCCTGATAACCTTCTGAATTGAGTTTCACTGGATGGCTACACAGGTAGAAAGCACTATTTTCAGTGTTTCTGCCATCCAGCTGGGATCTGAGGGTTCTGAAGCCTGCTGGGGAGGAGCTAAAGCCTGGTAGAACTCTCAGTCTTTGGTTCTTCACCATGAAGGCCTGGTGAGGAGAGTAGTGCTGACCCTCTCCGTCTAGTGTCCTTTGTCTCACATTGCATCTCTTGAGTCAAGTTTCAGGAGTTTCTCACCAGTCTCATTCGTTGCTAAGTCTTTCAATCTGAAGCCATAGTGAAATGTTTACTATTTTTTCTTGCTGGCCATTATGATCATTGTTTTTATTTTTTTCTGTTAGTTTCACATTTGTTAGACATTTTCCCTTCTTAAAAAATTAGTACCAGGTTTATAAAGCACTATTTAATTTGCATAGAATTATTAACATGCTGAAATATTTTTCTATCCCTCATCTTCAATATTAAAGATTTTTAAGTATCTATACTGTCTTAGACTAAAAGCTAACTCAGAGCTCTTTTTTAGGCTGTATTGTATTTAATTATTATTTTGTTTTAATACTGCTTATCTTTTGTCCTGTAATTTTCCAAAAAAACTATATCAATATGAGACTTCTGGCTCAGTGCCAGTCTCCACAGTCTCAAACATTCACCATAAAACAGCATTTAAAAATTACCCAAGTCTCAAATAACTTTCTCCCTTTTGCTTTTAAACAATTACTGAAACGGTAGCTCTGCATATCCTGATTTAATGTGGGCTATCCTGTTGGGAGCTTAACACGAAGGTTCCTTTGCCTGCAGATCTCCAGAGAAACCAGGAATATTAAGCATTATCTTTCCAGTGGGAAAGATGAAAAACCTGTTCTTCCATCCAGAAAGCTGTGTTGAGTTGGCCAGTCCAGGCCACTGAGACCACTCCTCTCAAGTGAGAGGTGAAGCCAACTCACCCAGACACATGGTGAGGGGTGGGGTGAGCTTTCCCAAGTGTGGAGAGCACTATGGGGGGCATTTGCAGGGGTCATCAGGGTCCATTATCCCAGGGCCATGGGAGTTCAGAGTTAGTTCTCCTGGGGTGGGGGTGAAGGTCACTCTGGGCTAATGCAGGGTGAGGCAAGCTCAGCAAGGCCATGGTACTTCAACATAATGTTTAAGACATGGTTCAGCACATGGTTTATAAGGGTCCATGTGGTAATAAAGGCAATGGACACCCACATGTTGGAAGATATTTCTGGATGGTAGAGGTTGCAGTCTCCCCTTGGCCTGGTAGATTATCTCAATAGCTCAACAACATGGAGTTCTCTCCTTCCTAAAGATCTTCCTTCCTCTACCTACCCTTATCTGGAAAATGTCCCAGGGTCTGGAGGACTGACCTTATACAAAAGTTGTCTCTAAGCCAGATGCGTAATTTATCTTTAGCTTGCTGCTTGGCATAGATTCCTGCTAAGAAGTCACCTGCTAGGAGCTCTGCTATAGGAACCGCTTGCCACACACCCAGCATTGTGTTGTGATGCAAGTAGTGTGCCACTTATTGCAAATTAGAGTTTGTCCCCAGTCTCCCCAATTCTATATATTCCTTATACTCTGGAATAACATTAAGCTGATTCACCGGAGTCTGTCTCTTGGCAAGCTGTCTCTGTTAGTACCCACAGCCATCTTGAATACTGTTCCTTGCTTCTGTTCCACCCATCCCCATGGACCAACACAGCCAATGATTTGAAAGTAGAAGCAGAGCTACATCCACACAGACCCCAGCTGCTACAGAATCACAGACCCTGATATGGTCACCAGGTGTCTCCAGCATCAGCATGGTTCCCAGGGAGCACGTTCTTCATATAATTATGGGTGTGGCTTCTATTTTGGAAAGAAAACATCTTTTGTTTATAGTTACTTCGATTTTTGCTTCAGTAACAGAAATAGAAACTTTTAATCTTTTGAGATTTTTTTAAAAATATTTTTTGTAGGATACTTGACCTATTGATCAGTGTTGATGATCTTGAGTCTTTTCTGGTTTGAAGCTGGAGTATCTCTTACAGACTTTTTCAGTAGTATTTTTTAACTTCAGTTTTATCATTATCATCACTATCATCATCTAAAGCTAGTGTTATGTTATTCAATAGAAACTTTCAGCCTCTTCTGAATACACACTTTCCAAATAGACTTAAGATTTTTGTGCCCTCTTTATCTTATTTTGATGATTATATGTTCTGCTGTGTATTATTTTAGTTCTCAATGGCTTACACAGAAAATCTTATATACCAAATATAAGGATATAAATACTTAAAAATAACAAGGTGGAATCATTTATTCTTTGACCAACAATAATTACCATGTTTACTCATTTGAGATATACATTTATAATTTTCTAATATTTATTTATTTATTTAAGCTGGTTGGTTGTGCCTTGAATACCATAAAGCATACATGGACATCAGAGGAAAAAAAGGATTCAGTTTGCTCCTTTTACTATGTAAGACCTGGTATTTGAAGAAGGATCAGTAGAAGAAAGTTGCTTAGAAGGAAGCCATTTTCCTTCCTAATGATCATAGTTGATGTATTTGAGATATTTTATATCACTTCTTGTATTTGAAACTGGCCCCTTGCATGTGTACATGTGTATATGTATGTGTTCCCATGTTTGAGAACTTTCTTATCAGTCATAAGGTAATATTATACCTTTATTGATATTTCTTTATAGATTTTCTTTGTAACTTTATATTGATACAAAAACTTCAACTGTTCAGATTTACTGAGAAATGAAAATCTTATTTTCACAGGGTGGTTTAGTATGAATTTTAAACAAGCATGCCCTGGGTATTAGTAGATTGATGCTGATTAAAAGTTTACATCAGGAGGCTAAACTGACATAAATTAATTCTTTGATGATACTATTTGCTTTCTACAATGCAGATGGTTACTATTACATTCAAAGTCACACGAAAGGAAAGGAAAACCTACTGTAAACTGTGGAAGACAGAAGATTAGTACATTGTCAATTCTACAGCTTTTACTAAAATGGCTTAGCTAGGTTGCTAATAACTTGATATTTTCAGAGTAGCACAGAGATGACCCCTGAATTAAGATCAAGAACCTGAATACAGTTTGGTTGATCTTTCAAACAAGTCCTTGTCAGTAACTTTATATCGATCATACAGTTGCACATGAGGGATATGGTTATGTTCACTATGTTAAATAAGTCTTTTCTGATTTCCATTATTAATCGAGATATTTTAATAAGTTGACTGAGGATAAGTTTCTAAGGCTGGTTTGTGGCAGCACAGATTACAACCAATCACTAAGTCTAGAAACTACATAGGAATGTTTAAAAAATTAACAGATATTTTTTAAGGTGCTAGATGCCCACAGCAAGTAAATCTAGTTGGAGAGGGCAGATAGAAGACTCTCCCAACTGTTGAAGTCAATTGACTCAAACAACAATTTTCTATTATTTCACTTTCCTGATTATGAATTTCTACTTGGTGAAACAGGAAAGAAAAAGAGTATTTGGATTTCGTTTAAATCCTCCAGAAAGTATGACCATTGTACCTCTCACCCCACATCAAAGAATCCTTTATTTACATTGAACAGAGATCATCACAGTTATCCACAGATGATCGAAATGAAAAGAACAAGTGTCCAATGCTAACCAATGCATATAGAATATGATGGCTATACCCAAGGCTCAGGGAACTTCATGGTAGGGAAGGCAGAAGATCAGGCAGGATGCCTGCTGCAATATTTCATGACTTCTAAGCATAACCAAAAATATGCACCCATTATGTCTCAACAATACAGTTGCCTAATGTTGCCCTCCACTCTGACACCACATCATGATCGATGGGGCCATTTCACAAGGACCAAATCATACATAAAGAACTATTGGTAATTAATGGCTTTAATAGGGGTTGAAAAAGTTTGAATGAGGAATACATCCCCCACAATTAACCATAAACTTAAGTACATATAAACAAAATAGACTCAATACCTTGTTTGTTGTGTGAGCAAGTATGTGAGTGAGTGTGTGTGTTTCTATGTGTGCATTATTGTGTAAAAATAAAAAATAAGAAGCGGTCATGAATTTATGAGTAAGAGAGGTTGTTGGAAGAATAAGAGAGTGGGGAGAGAGGAAAGAAAATGATGTCAACATCTTAGTTATATATGAGATTATCAGAAAATTTAATTATTTAATATAAAATAAATTGTGAAAGAGAAAACATCTGTACTATTTTTAATAATGTAGATGTTCTTTAGATGAGGAAAGAAGTATAAGATTTTCGTAGGACTTTAAAACTTGAATCACAGCTCCAGTTAGTGTTGAAGAAAAAGCTACTTTACTACCACAGGAAACCCTGTCCCTCACCTGTAAAATGTAAGAAAATAATTAATTATTGCTTCAAGTTTTCAAATGTTAAAGGGTCATGTTATGCATATCACAGGTTTCTTATGAACACTTAATGAAGCACAGTGATTAATAGACATTCACTCATGTTTTATTTGTGTCAGCCTCCTGGCTACAATGGGAAAACCAAGAGTTTGTAGCTCTGTGAATTATCGATAATCCGAAATTGAAGTCCAATAGACAACTTTTTTCTTTTTTTCCTTTTATTAATTGATTTTTATTGAGCTTTACATTTTTCTCTACTCCCCTCCCTACTTCTCCTCTCCCCTCTTCAACCTTCCCCAAGGTCCCCATGCTCCCAATTTACTCAGGAGATCTTGTCTTTTTCTACTTTCTACTTCCCATGTAGATTAGATCTATTTTTTTCTTTAATGTGAAATTAAATTATCATTGCAAATTTCTGCTGTTCCTTTTAAAATTATCTTCAATCTAAATTGATTTCAATATTGGCAACTTTCAGTAACTTTGATGCATGTGAATTTTAGTAGATTTTGCCAAATTCCTTATTATATTAATGTTGATTGTGACAATTTGATTTGAATAAAAATTCCTCTTCAATATTAAATACAATACATATTTTAATAGCCACTTTATATGCCATTGTTTGCATAATTATATATGCAATGGACATACTAGTTGTGATAGAGAGTTTTCCACTGGAACTCATGGTATATCAACATGAACCTTGAATGAATATCACTGGGAAAACTGACTAAGCATGATGAAGAATATTAGATGTTCATCTACTCATTTGTACAAGAATTAGCTCCAACTGGATCACAGATTTATAAGTGGAACCTGAAATACTGAAACATCTAGAAGAAAATATTGGTCTTACTCTACATGATTTAGTTGTAGGAAAGAATTTTCTGAATAGAACTCCATTTGCTTAGTCTTAAGGACAAAATTGGCTTGTTGGATTTCATAAAACTAAAAAGCAACTGCACAGCTGAAGGAACAATCAGCCAGATGAAGAACAAGGGGGCAGAGCAGGACAGGATCATTTACAGTTATATATATGATAGAGGATTAATGTTCAGAATATATAAAGCATAAAGAAACATAAGGAATCGAAGAAAAAACCACACATAAAAGGACAATATAAAACCTGGGCAGGAGACCTAAACAAAAAGAGAATTCTCAGACAAGAAAACAAGGGGTAAGAATTATCTAGAAACATATTCATTTTGTCAGTAGTTAGTAGGGGAATGCAAATCAAAGCAACCTTGAGAATGTATCTTACCGCAGTCAGTATAGCAAGAATTACCAAAAATGGAACAACAAACAATATGATAGTGTAGAGAAAAGTGAACTCATATTGTTATACAGTGGAATTGAAAGCAAATGCTGCCACTACAGAGATGAGTGTGGAGAACTCTCAAGATGTAGTAATAAATCCCCTATATGACCTATGACCCGGATATAACAATCCTTTATATGCCCAAGTCACTTACCATCCTTCTTCACAGACAAATGCTCACCCATGCTCCTTACTGCTCTAGTCATTATAGCAAAGATAGGGAAACAACTTAAATGTTTTCAACTTATAAATGGAAAATGAAAATATGGGGTATACATATATATTTATACATATATATATAATACAATCATATTCAGTTCTAGAGATAAATGAAATTATGTATCCCTCAGGTTAATTGATGGAACTATAAATTACTAAAATGTGTCAGGTAACCCAGACCAGAGAGTAAAATGTCGAATGTTCTTATTTATTGGAGGCTCCTCACTGCAAATCTTCAAATGACAATGCATATCCAGATATAACTGCAGAAATCATTAAAGTAAAATGGAGACATTGCTGTGGATGGGTATGCACAGAAAGGAGAATAGCAGGGTGCAAGTGATATGTCTGGCAAAATTGGAGATGGCTCATAATTAGGATGTGGAAGGGAGATAAATACAGAAGGAAAAGGTAAGAGAGTAAAAGAAAAGGAACATTGTCCAAAAAAGTAATAAGGAAACATACTATTAACTAGATTCCAAATTAGAAAGACCAAAGCTATCTTTAACCATGTGTTTCAACATACATATGTAGTTTCATTGAAATTTTATTATTTGCTCTGGCAATGTTTCCTCTGATATTCAAATACCACCTAGTAAAACCTCAAACAGGCAAGAGGAGACCTATTTTGAGTAGTTGGTCAAGGTTGTCTATTTGACTCTCTCTCCCAAAGCTAAAGAAATCATGAATTTTGAGGATAACCCATAACCGCCACTCTAAGTAATTAGAAGCCTGTAAAATTTCCTATTACACTCTAAACATTCATCTTTCTACCTTCCATAATTGTATTTCTTACCTGTTTTCAAGGAAAATTTTCTTTACAAAAGACAGAGACCATTACAGAAAACCACAACCACAAAAATTTGCAGGCCCTGTCTCAATGGCTACATCTACACAGTTATTCTGTCACGTAAGTCTCAGGTAATCTTGGGGAGACTGTGGTTCAGCTAATCCAGCTAGTCCAACAAAGACTGTCTACCAATGATACAAAATCCAAATATCTACTAGTTGTTAAGTCCATAATATTGGCATTCTCAGCTTATCTTTAGGGAATACATGAATTTAACAGTAGTGTGTCCCAGTGCCAGTGAAGGAAGGCACTTACCAGGCAAAGATCAAGAATTTCATTATCCACTTCCTTTATAGAAGCTGTCATCAGAAATTAAGGCCCAAACTATAGATTTGGATTTAGGTTGGGTGTTCTCAAAGCTTCAAATGAGTCACTTGAGGAAAAGTCACCTCACAGATGTATTTCATCATTAAGTTCTCGTTAATTCCAGACATAGTCAAGTTTGCACCCAAAAATTACCAATGCTAATTAAATTATTCACTGAACAATAGGTGCACTACTTATTCAAAGCCTGTATTACTTTAATTACAAAACAGATAAACATATATCAAAAAGAGAAACCTGCAGGCTTATATTTCTGATGTCTATAAAAGCAAATTTCTTCAATAAATAATAGCAAATTAAATAAGAGTATGCAACAAATGGACTAACTTGAAACTGGAAAGATTGTGTCTTAGTAAGTTTTTCTCTTTCTGTGAAGAGACACCATGACCACTGAAACTCTCACAAAGGAAAAACACTTTATTGGGGTGGCTTACATTTTCAGAGGTTTGGTCTATTATCATCATCTAGTGTCTTGGTAGTATGCAGAGAAACTGATGCTGGAAAAGTAGCCACATGTCCTGCCTCTTGACTTGCAGGCAACAGAAAGTGGTCTCAGACACTGGGCGATGTAGCAAGCATATACGAGACCTCAAAGCCCACATACACAGTGACAGCCTTCCTCCAACAAGATTGCTCCTACCCCAAAAAGGACAAGTCTCCTAAGACACATTATGGGGGCCAAGTACATTGTAAGAGCCTCATTCCACTCCATTCGTCTCTCGAGAGTTATCAATTACCAATGACCTCTTGGTTTCTGGTGATATTGGTGATCATCTCTTCCTAGATGCTGGAATTTTGTCTGGCTAGAAGTTAAATAGGACCTGTGACTATTAAAATAATAGTCAAAATTTCATATGTATAAGTGCCTTGTTGTGTCCACAGGGCATTGTTTTGCTTTTTGTCATTCACTGCAGCTAGATTTCGTTTGTTTGTTTGTTTGACCTTACTGTCCTCTCTCTTCCACAATGGTCCCAGAGCCCTGGAAACTGGCCTGTAAAACAGTTTCCATTTAGGCCTCAGCACTCAGCAATCCCTTATTCTCTGCACTGGGGTTAGCTCTGGGACTCTTTGTCAGGTCCCATTTACTAGAAAAACATTTCTATGTTGAGGTTTGGTAAGGACACTAATTTCTGGTTATAACAATTTATTAGAATTTGGTTTAATACTATGTCTCTTTATCACAGAATAGCAGTAGGTCCAGAAATTTTGTCATATATAGATTTCATCCTTGGAAGTATATCTTAAATAAGATAGTGCCTTCTAATTCCCTTTAAGCTCATGCCGGTTTTACAGCATTGAATACGTTACCAGGCAAGTCAACATTGTAACTTACAAAGTTCTTGGTTAAGTTAGACTCATTATTTGTTTTCTTCTCTGATAGCATGTGTAGCATCTTTTATCAGTACGAATGTCAACCAGTAAAAATGAAGTTTCCAGTTAGGAACCAGATTGTTTTTCCCTGTTTTATGACTCAAGTGTGTGATGTGTTCAGCACTAGGTTTTTTAATGAAGAGTAAAGGGTAAAATCAAACAATGAAAAAGCCATTTATAAGTCTTTGGAACTTTATTAGCCAACAAAAACAAATTAAAAAGTTAAACCATACCTTGAGCTGGGACTAATTTTGCTATACTGTGATATCCAATTGGGACATTGTTATCCTTTAGGTGGTAATTCCATTTAAATCCCCTTTTCTCCTTTTCTTTTTCTTTTTTTTGAAATCTTTTATCCTTTTTAGTTTTCAATACATCCTTTTTACAGTTTCCCCAGTCTCCACTTGTCCCAGCCACACAGGCACCTGCATCTCACCTGGATCCACTCCTCCTCTATTTCCCTTCAGAACAGGGAAAGACTCCCAGGCTGTGGAGGCCAAAAATGTGAGCCTATTTCCAACTTGTCTGAAGGTCAGTGAGTTTTAGCTTGTCAATGTTGTAGGCAACACGTGTGTTACATATCCTGACCTAGGGTGAAATTACTTGGTGTTTTTGGCATTAAGATGGCCCGTACAGGTCCACTCCACACTAGCCAATTCTCAGGATATTCAAGCATGCTTTTGCCCTTCTTTTGAAATAGGATGTTTGACCTTGGGAGTGACTGCCTTCAGGATACTTGGTCTACTGTGGGTTCACTGCCTAAATAACAGAATACTAATGGCTCAATGGCTCAAAGTGTTGAAGCAAGTTATAGTTGTCCTTTGTATCATGTTAAAGCAGTCATTTGTCTTCTTCCCCCATCGTATTAGAGTACAAAAGTGTATGAAAAATTGAACACAGGTGGATTTCAGTATTCACTGGAACTCCCTACTAGTACTAACCTATGTTTTCTGTTCTATTATTTTCCCTCACATCTTCATGTTCTTTACTTATATTCTAATCCTCATGTCCCTACCCTAGTAAGAGGTATTTTTGTCGAAGCTGGTCTCTGACACCAGGCTTATCAACTGAACTCAGCATAACAAAATATCATAAGACTAGCCACAAATCCTCATACCAAAGCTGGGTAAGGTAATCCAGTAGCATAAACATAGTAAAAATAGCCATTCAATCAAAAGCAATCTAAATATTGCCTGCATTCCACATGAGGATTCTAACACAATTCATTATAGACCTTGAAAGGGTCACTGGAAAAGCAAAAAAACCCAGGATAGCTCAAAAATGGTAAACGATACTAACAGAGGTACCACCATCCCTGATTTCAAGTTGTACTATGGAACTATAGTAGTAAAACTCAAATGATATTGGCATAAAAAGCAGATATGTTTATCCATTTAAACTCTACATTTCTGTGTATATGTAATTTTCTGAAGCTCTGCAACAATGGTTTTCATACGATTTTTCTAAAGGTCTTCAACCCTATTTGTCCTCATATTCCCTCCTCTGCCACATGTAATGTTCTCAGTTCCATGATTTGTCTTTCATACTTAACACTCTCTTCTTTCTCCCATACTTTAAAAGCCACCCATGGTCCCTAATTTAAGTTCTCTCTTTATGTAGTGCAGACTTTTAAGGACACCTCTTTATTAACCTTTTCCCTGATTACATCTTATGTAGATTTACAATGTTTTTTTTTCAGAAAGCTTTGTTCTCATATATAACAAGATTACGGTATCTTTATTATTTCCTTGGTTACAGTTACCATTTTAACACATTATCTTTAGGTATCTTCCCTTTATATCATTGGTTTGGTTGTTTTTATTTAAAAGCTATTTTTAGTATCTTAGTCACGTTCATTCTATTTTTTCTGAGATGGTATTAATTTTAAACCACTGTTTTTTTTTAACCAAACATGAACCTTGGGTATAGAATTTTGAATTCCATAATTTAATTTGAAAATCTATAATTATAGAGGCAAAAGAAGAAGTGATTCCAACAGAATCTATGATAACGTTCAAATAATTGATCTTAAAGGATCATAAGGACTTCCTATAATGCACTGTTAAATAGTTATTATTTTTTATTTCTCAATATATGGTTTGTCACTTTCTAGGGATTCATTGAAAATTATTTAATCTGGTGGATCTGCATGTCAGAATTTGTACAGTATGTTGCAGAAAGGTAGATCAAGGCATAATTTATTTACTCTATGTGAAGGGTATGTAGCATCAAAAGATGCTATATGTACTTCATATCAAAGCTCCTGTCAGGGTGAGCATGGCTACCTAGAACCAAATATTTCCTTTCTGGAACATTCAAAGATAGTGACAATGGAAGATAGGTAAACATCACAACAGCAGAATCATTCATATGGAGAGACTGTTTCGTCTTAAATAAGGAAGAGGTAAATTATACCAAGGACCAGGTTAGGGGTTTTACTAAATGGAAAGATAGTAACCAATAAAGAACTCAGGCTAAAAGTAGTTTACAGTGCTTATATATCACCTGTGAAATTGAGGAGGAGGAGATATCTAATCTCATATCAATTTGAGGAGAGTTCTGCTAGATCAAGTTACCAGGGTTGTTACCAAAACTAAATTTTATAATAAAATATATGATAGATATGTTTGTTATTGAAGTTTTGGTAAATAACATGTATAGCATGTACAGATTTCATTTGACCATGAACACAAACACATGTAAGATTAGACACACAGATGACTACAGTACTCAAGAAGTAGACACAGAAGAATATGAAGCTCAAGATCATATTTAGCATTTTTCAGGCCACACTGAGAACATTTCAAAGTAAAGGTAATATATCATCTGTGTCATTGTATGTTGAAAATATATAATTTGCATTTGATTTAGTTAGTATTGCATTTAAAGTATTTCCTTGAGTCTCAGAAGACACTTTGACTTTTTAAACAGTATTCAAGCTATAAAAGATTATGGAGGCTTTGGAAGTTGCATAAAATGTTTTAAACTATGTTACGGCTCTGAGACTAAGAGAGCTAGGGAGGGGAATGTGGTGGTTTAAATGAGCTGCCGCTCATTAATCTCCTGTATTCAAATACTTGACTCTAGTTCATGACTGTTTAGGGAAGAATAGGGTATGTGACATTGCTGGATAAACAATATCCCCAGGGATAGACTTCCAGATTTCAAACAGTTGCTGATATTTCAAGTTATCTCTCTCTACTTCCTCTCTGTGGTTGAGTTATAAGGTTGATATCAGCTGCTGCTCCAGCCTACTGCTGCATGCCAGTCAAGACATAGAAAGATCAGAAATAATATTTTGGTATTTCTATTTTAACTTCATTTATTTATTGGTTTTCTGTTGTTGTTGTTGTTGTTGAGATAGGGTCTCAATATGTAATCCTGGCTGGACTTAAATATACTATGGAGACCAGGCTGGATTTAAACTCAAAATGGACTATCTGCTTATGTCTCTCAAGTATTGGAATTAAAGGCATGTGCCAATATGCCTGGTCTTTGATATTAAACATTTAATTGTAAAATAATTAATGATTAAAGTCAAAGACACATTTAAAAATGGAGTCAGGGCACAGCATTCTGTTCATATTGATTCAGGCCTGTACTCCCTTCATTCAAGAGATAGAAGTCAAAGGATTACTACATATTTGATGCCACCTTAGGTTACAGAATGGGATTACTTCTCAAAGTTCCAATAAAAAGAGGGTATGAAGGGGAGAAGAAATTATGTAAGGGAAAAGAGGAAGAAGGAGAAGACTTCTGAATATTCAGAGCCAAGGAAAACTACAAGAGACTTCAGGGAAATAACTATTGGTGTAGGAGGGTCTTCTATTTGTGTATTGCCCTCATTGGTTAAATAAAGAAAACTGCAATGGCCTTTTGATAGGGCAGCCCTTAGGTGGGTGGAGTAGACAGAACAGAATGCTGTGAGAGAAGAGGCAGTGTGGCAGACGCCATGCTTCTCCAGCACAAGATGGACACTGGTTAGACTCATGCCGGTAAGCCACAACTCAAGTGGCGATACACATTAATGGAGATGGGCTAAAATAATATGTGAGAGTTAGTCAATAAGGGGCTGGAGATAATGGGCCAGGCAGTATTTAAATGAATACAGTTTCCGTGTAATTATTTCGGGTACACACCGGGAGCCGATGGCCTGCGCCGAGAACGCAGCGCAAACCCCTCATTGCAACAGACTATCATATGAAAACTAGAATTATGTGCAGTGAAAGGGGGGATTTTGGTGAAGCTGAGGAAAAACATATTAGACTTCTATAAAGAAGAATAAAAATAGTAAGTACACAATTATTTACATTCCCAGATAGTTATCCTGTATTCTTTGGTTTACTTTTAAGGGTCATTAATTCCATATGGCAAAATATCCATGTTAACTAACCATTAAACTAGGTCAGCACAAGTACTCTTCATTATACAGATATGTTAAATGTCCAGGCAAAGAGACATCTCTTGAGACATTCACAGATGCCCAAGGAAAAGAGTTATGACATGTCTTAAGTTGTTGAGCCATACTTGTCAGAGAATTAGAGAACAAGAGCGTCCCAAGCTAACCTCACAATAACCTTAAACCATGCCTATTTTTTGCTTGCATTCTGCGAAATAAAGACCAATGTCTCAAAGCTTATCTCACTATACCCACTGCCTCTTGTAACAGTTTCACTTTTGTAACCTTATGTTGTCATGGCAACATATCTGCCCTTATTGCTTAGCCTAGGAATGTGCTTCTGAACAATGAGAGTTATTCTTGTAATTTCGTCTTTTGCTCAAGACTCTTAGGGAAGAGAGATTTTTAGAGAGATGAGAATAGAGAGGTAGTAGCTGAAGGGAGAAGCTAGTAGAAATGAGCAGAAATATAAAAAGATAAGAATGTAGGAAAAACAAGAATGTAGGAATATGAATATAATAATGTAGAAAAATAAGAATGTAGAAAAATAAAGAGGAAGAAGAAGGAAACAGAAACATAGAATTGGAATTACAATTAGAATTGAGACAGATATTTAGACATAAGAAATTATAGACAATTTTAGAACAGAAGAATTAGCTTAGAGGCAGAAGAGAAAATACCAATAAATACCACATGAAATGAAGATCATGACCCTCATATTGTGTATGAAGTTACTTTAGAAATCTTTAATCCCCCTCCTTCATCCCTAAGAGGTGTTTCTTTGGTTTACTTTTGGGACCCTGAGTAGGGGCAGAAGTTGGTCTCATGGTCCTTATACAGGCCATCCAAGGCTACCCAGACAAGCCCTGAGTCAAAACATAAAATAAAAACACAACAAAAACATATATGTAGAGCATTGACATATATATATGTATATGTATACATATATATTACATGATTAGTTACTACTTGTATGATCAAAAATGTGTTTTATTTTAAAATGCAGGTATTTCTTTAGCTGTTTTCAAGTCCTACTGCCTCCGTGAACTACAATATATACCTGGAAGTTTTTCTCCTGCCCAGCAGTTCCTAGATAATCACTCTGAGTCTTAATATTAATTACAAACTGCTTGACCTATTAGCTCAGGCTTAATATTAACTAGCTCTTTTAACTTAAACCCATGCCTATTCTATATTTTACCACAAGGCTTGTTATCTCACATCTTGCTTCCTCAGAGCCTGTGGTGTCTCTTCTGCCTCCACCTTCTTGCTACCTTTACTTCAGTTTGAATTTTCTGCCTTGCTACATTCTACCCTGACATAAACCAAAGCAGCTTCTTTAATAACCAATAGTAATAAAATGTATGTACAGCATAAAGAGGGTCATCATACATCATCTCCCATTTTCTGTCTAATTAAAAAGGAAGGTTTAAACAGTAACAGTAAAATTACATATAATAAAACAGCCATCAAGGAAGAAATATTAATATTAATAAACTAATATTAATATATTTGTATTGAATAAAATTAAAGGAAATAATCTATCTTGTATTTTAATCTTTGTCTAAATTTTTATATCTAATTTGTCTTTTATCATAACTAAGGAAAAGTATAATTGCAGCTTGTCTTCAACTCCATCAAAGACCCGAATAGGATACAATATTACCTGAGTAACTTGGAATTACAATGTAAGCAGCTTCCAAAAATGTAGAAATGATAGACATCTGACTCCCTTGACAGTCATCCAAAGTTCTTGTAACCTTGGGGCATCCATCTTCAGCCTACAGGCCCATGGTATCTAGCAGACTTTTCAATGAAGAAGGAAATTTGAAAGACAGTTCCGCCTATACTAACAGTTTATCAGTCACTTTCCTTTCTGTCCTACAGAGTGTCTGGAAGTCTCATTTGTGTATCCTAGAGGACCATCTTGTCTTGTTTTGTTAAAGTGTATCAGTAATTTTTCTGTGGGTCCTGCATGTCCTGTTTATACAGCATATAGTCAAGCAGTCCAGACAAAAGCAATTTCTTGCCCAAATGGCTAGCCTTGCCATACAAAAAGCAAACTCCATAAGGAGATTATTTGATGCACATTATCCTCTTGAAGTACTTGGTGTGGCCAGTAGCAGGCATGTCACACTGCGAAAAAAGTCTAAATTTTTAAAACATTTTAAATACCATATTCAGTAGATCTTTTAAGTAGTTGAAGATTACCTATGCATCTCAAACATATTTCTGTATTACCTTGAAAATCTAACTAACTTGACTTAAAGTTTGAACTATTATAGATGACTATTTACTTGTATTTTTTAACTATACAATTACATTTTTAAATGAATTGTATAAACATAATACCTTAAACAAGAGTAGAAATATACATATAGTATAACAAAACAGACTAACATTTTATCAATATACAAAAATCCTTTAAGCAAGAATAGAAATATATATATACAGTGTAACAAAATTAATTTAAATTTCTCTCACTATAACAAAATTAATGCTAATGCAAAATATCTGAAATTAATAGTTGTCTTTTTACCCTGTATTCCTATATTTTCCCAATTACAGCAAGCATCCATAACCTACCAAATAACCAAAGACCATTCATAACTCCCAAAACTCTTGGGAATGTGAATATTGTTTTCTCCAAATTATATTCTCCTCTCTGTGAGCAGAGAATTTTTAGAGTCCCTGATAAAATTTTAAGATAATTACAAAATCCTGGGAGAAACAGTTGTAACTTTTGTTGATAGGTATCTCATGTTAATTTTCAGGAGTTCTCCCTTGAACAAAGCTGCTCCATCTAAACCTGAAGTGAATTCATAGCCTCTTGTTTCCTGTGAAAACAAAAGCAAAACTGCTTCTCCACAGCAATGCTTATTTTAAGTTTCATTTCACAAATATATTTTCTGACTTTTGTTTAAAAGTCAAGACATTTAAAAATATTTAGATTAGTATATTTTATCAGTCTTTCCTTTTCAAGAACCAAAAAATTTAAAATCAACACAATAGTTTAAAGGATCTATATTCCCCATATATTTTCCACCTTTTTTCACTGTCTATTTAAGACTTTGTCTTTCAAAACTATTTATTTTTGTAACTGTCTATACTCTTTTCCTCTCTCTCCCAAGTCTACGTATATTTTTTTAAATACACGGTGACCCATTTGGAAGAATTTTTGTCTAAATATGTTATCAAGTAGCATGCAGTCAGCCATCAAACTTTTGTCTGTATGAGAAAAAGCTAAATCCACCACACAGCACATGGTTATTTAACCTCTCTGTACTGAGGTCTGTGTGCGACTGTGGAAACCCTCCATGCCACTTAGCTCATGCTGGCTGCTGGTTGCTTCTATCTTGCAGGTGTCTATTGGGAGACACATCTGTGTGTTGCAGTTGGCATGAGACTAGGAAGTCCAGTGCAGCTCCATTTCTGTGCATTCAGAACATTTCTTTGAAGCTTTCACAGGCCTTATGGAAATTCGAGAGCCTTACATGTTGGTACGCCACTTGTATTGGGAGGTTTCTCTGTCACCCAACAGTTCCTAAATCACCACTCTGAAGCTTAATATTAGTTACAAACTGGTTGGACTATTAGCTCAGGCTTATTGTTAACTAGTTCTTATAACTTAAATTAACCTATTTCTATTAGTCTGTATTTTACCATGAGGCATGTTGCTTGCTACCTCACATTGTGTTTCTTCAGGGGCTGCTGGTGGCTCTTCTGCCTCCACTGTCTTTCTTCCTCTATCTCTGTTTGGATTTCCTGCCTAGCTATATTTTCCCTGCCATAGGCCAAAGCAGTTTCTTTACTAACTAATGGTTAATAAACCATTGTGAATAAATATATTAATAGCATACAGGGGCATCTGATATCAACAATATGGTGGTAGAGACAAAAAAATCTTGGATTGGATTTCTTGTTTAGAGAATCACTTTATAATCCTTGACTTTTGACACTAATTTATTAAATTTGATAGTAAGGACAGTCATAACAGCACAACCTGAAGTCTCAGTGTTAGGAGGCAGATCCAAATGAAACAATATAAGTTCAAGTCCAGCCTAGTCTACAAAACAACTTCTGGGCCAGATAGAACTACTGAAGGAAACACTATCATTAATAATAACAAAAGAGGTAAGTCTTACTGAGAACTTGAACCAGGCATCCTCACACAATTTTGGCAAACACAGCTCCACTGCCTTGTAGTTTCCCTGGTGTTTTCATGTTAGAGACCAATATGGGAAAGGTGTCTTGAAAACGCAAGGTAAGAGAAGTATCTTTTCACCATGTTTTAAAGTTTTGCAAAGTTTCACAGGTTGCAGAGGGACTGACTTTACAGCAGGAGCACAGCAGGTTTCAGGGTGCTCATCCCCTCCTCACAGTATTGCACGAGTTGAGATAGGAGCATCCTTATCAGCTCATTCCTACCCTGCAGTAAATTCCAGCACACTGCGGCAGCTCCTGAAAGTGCTACCATGAGATAGGGAGCAGGGCATGGAAGCACAGGACCTGAGACAGCTGCCCTCCTGCTGTAAGTGTAGATTTGTAAGAGCTTGGTGACCTGTAAGTAAGAGTAAGTAAGTAAAGCAGTAAGAGCTGCCTAGGGGAATGGCAGGTGTTTTTCACTTGGCTGCTACAGTAGCTACACTTTCTCACTCCTTCCCCTATTTCCACAAGCACCCTTAATGAGGTTCTTAGAGGCTCTCTCCCTGCAAGTATTAGGTGGAGGAGGGGAGATGAATGAAGCAAAGACTAGAGCTTTGTTTATCCTATCTATCAGAAATGAAAGATTCCCTGTGTACTTCTTTCTTCAAACTGCACAGGTAAACCTTGTTGTGGACTTTACTTCAAAAAAGAGTGCCTTATGTATGCTCATAGTATCCAAAATTACTGATGGAAAATATAAATTTCCTTTCAAAGTCATATTATTACTTTTCTGTATCTTTCTCTTTGATGATGTTACAGTTCACAGAGTAGATTTTCAAATTTCAAAGTACATTTGGTAACTCAAAATGGATTTCCTTTTCCATGTACACGTTTGTCTGCAGACAAGGATGTTATCATGTCAATATCATAGTTACATTTATTAAAAAATGGAATAAATGCATATTTAAAATTCATTAGTTTATCTAGATTTTTGTTCATTTGTTTGTTTGTATGTTCAGTAGGGATGTAACTTACCAAAACATAAAATTGAATACCAGAGTTGGAGAGATAGTTCAACTGTTAAATGTAGGTGACGTTAAGTGAATCCACATGAGCCAAAACAAGAGGGTCATAAGGATTCATTAGGGAACACTTATGAATAACAACAAGGGAGGAAGTTTCTATGGTCTTCCCTTCAGCCCAATGGATGAAGTGAAGTGATCTCTGACCACTATACAAGAGAGTGAGAGAGCTGCCTCTTCTTGGTCATAAAAGATCACTAAGAAGCTGTGCCCTGAGGCTGGTACCCCAAAACAATTGGTGGGATGAATTCTCACAACATGTTCCCCTTTTGTCTAATTAAGAAGGTTCTAAACCTAATACAAAACTACATATAATAAGAACCAAGACAAAGGAACAGTAATAACACCCACAAAAGTAGAACTACAACAAACAAGAACAACACCAAGCAAGAAACACAAACACATACTTAATGTTCAGGTTATAGGTAATAAGCAAATAAAAGACACTTTAATAACAGAGGCTAATGCTCTGCAAGAGGGCTGGAATCCAGCTCCCATGTCAGGAATATCTTATTTACATGTAACTCCAGATCTGGAGGCAAACAAAGCTGCTGTTATAAATTAATACCTCTACATGTATGTTCACAGGAGCACAAAAACACACAGGGGAAGGAAGAGTTAGCCAGAAATACACTTAAGCTATTGGCCAAATAGTATTGCAAATAATATTGTTTCTGTGTGATTATTTCAGGGCTGAGCAGCTGTGAACAAACAAAACCTCAGCAGCCTCCAACAACAAAAGGGAGTACAGATTTTGCCTCCATACCTATGAAAACTGCTGAGGCCAGGCATGTGTCAGGGGTGTCACTGAATCAAGGCCTACAGAGACCATTTTGTGAAGTTGTAAAGATAAAACCTTGATTGTATTATGGACCCTAAGATGTTAGAGATACCAGAGACATGGGATGCTGACTGAGAAATACTAACAGTAAGTGGAAACAGCCAAAGAAAAGAAGTGTGTTGTAGCCAAAAAGATTAAAGGAGTTAAAGATCTGAAAAATTTGACATTGGACATGGAAACACAGAGTTTGAAATCTGCCCAATTGGTTTTCAATTTTACTTTGGTTCAGTATTTCCTCATTATGCTTCCTTCTCTACATTTTGTAGATTCTATGTATATTCTCTGCCATTATATTTTGAAAGTATGCATTATGTTTTGGATTTAATTTTACAGAGGATTACACTTAAGAGAGTGCATGTGTAAACGGAGACTGTACTTTATTTCCCAGCCACCCAGACCCAAATAATCACACAGCAACTGTAATAATTACAACAGTGTTTGGCCAATGGTTTACACAGTTTGCTAGCTTGCTCTTAAATCTTAAAACAACTCATTTCTATTATTTTATATTTTATCATTTGGCTCGTGGTTTACTGGTAAGGTTCTCATATCTTTTACCTTTTGCAGTGTCTGCCTGACTCTGACTTCTTTCCTCCTCTATCTATGTTAAGATTTCCCACCTTCATATACTCTGCCTTGCCATAGGCCAATGAATTCTTCATTTAACCACTGATAATAAAACATATTCAGAGCATACAGAGGAGAATCTCACATTATCTCCCTTTTTCTGACTAAATAAAAAGTCAGGTTTTAACTTTAACATAATAAAACTACACAGAACAAAACAGGTAAGCAAGAATTATAGTTACAAAATTTCTATGTGAGTCTAAAGTTTTATATCTAATATGTGTTTTGTTATGACTAAAGAAAACTCTAAATATAAATTCTTCAACTCCATCAAGGACTCCAGAAGGATATAATGTTACCTAAGTAAACAGGAAGTGTTTTATAAACAATTTCCAAAACTCTATAATTGACAGAGACATCTCACTGTCTAGACAGGCACACAAAGTTCTTTTATAAAATTGGGGCATCTGTCTTCAGCCTATAGGATCATAGTATCTGGCAGACTTTTCCATAAAGCAGGAAATTTGAAATATTGTTGCGCCTATATTGGCAGTTTGTCAGTCACCTTCTTCAGTGTCCTGCAGAATGTCTGGGAGTTTCTTCTGTGAAGCAGGAACCCCGAGGATCATCCAGTGTTTAGGAAAGCACAACAGTTACTTTTCTGTGAATACTGAATGTCTTCTTCATACAGCATAATGTCAGAGTCCAGGGAGGAATTCACAGGTTCCCACCCTCTGTGGAAACAAAAACAGAACCTCTTTTCCAAACAAACATATCCTTAGACACAAATTTTGAAGTCAAGATATCTTTATGTTGGGTTAGCTTAGCAGCCCCCACAATCAAAGGTCTCTCTGCAGTTAGCTCATTAATCAAAATTTCAAAGAAAACACAATAATATACATAATCCAGACTCTCTATTACATGATGGGACTGCTTGAAAGAGGTTTCTGTCCTGCCCGGTCCCCCAGCTGTTTAGTCCCAGAGAAAATCACACAGAGAGTCTACATTAGGTTATAAACTGATTGGCCCATTAGCTCAGGCCTCCCATTAGCTCTTGTAGCTTATATTAACCCATTATCCCTATCTATGTTAGCCATATGGCTCAGTACCGTTCTCAGTGGGGCAGGTCACATTCTGCTTCTTCAGTGGTCCAGGCAGGAGTCCTGAGAGAGCTTCCTGCTTCCCAGAATTCTCCTATTCTCCTTGCTCTGCCTCTACTTCCTGTCTTGTTGTCCCACCTATACATCCTGGCTAATGGCCAATCAGCGTTTATTTAAATCATGATTGACAGAATACAGACAATTCTCCCACACCACTTCCCCCTTCTTTTTTGTAACAAAGAAAAATATCCATAGTCCATTTCTTGGGAATGTGGGCATAGTATTCCAGGCTACTTCCAGCTGGTTGGGAGCACTGATAATCTTATGGGGACCCAAAGAAAGTTTAGAGTTATTATCAAGTCCTGACTGGAGTATCCTGTGAAGTTTGATCATCTCAGGCAGCAATCTTGAATCTGTTCTGGATGTAGAACTCAGACATCCAGGCCATCTGTTCCTACCGGAGATTTCTCAGGTGGTCTTCCTTGATCAAATCTCAGTTTTCTTAACTCAAAATGAATCCACAACTTCTCATTTCCTGTGGAAACAAAAGTAAAATCTCTTCTCCAATGTAATATACATTTTGACTTCAATTTTGAAGTCAAGGTATTTTCAAAATACCTATCTTGGATTAATTCAGCAGCATTTATAAGCAAAAATCTTTTAGCAGCTGTTGCTCCTTCCTCAGCATTCAAACAATTCAAAGAGAGCATAATAGCATACAGTATCGAGATTTTCTGTGTATTTTCCATGTTTATGTGGCTTTATTTTAACCTCTATTTCTTTTATTTTTACTCTTAACTTTTGTCTTTTTGAGACAGGTTCTCTGTGTATCTTTGTTTTGGAATTCACTCTGTAGACCAGGCTATCCTTGAACTCACAGAGATCCACCTTTCTCTGCCTGCCCAGTGTTGGGATTAAAAGTGTGTACTACCACACCTTGAACTCACAGAGATCGGTCTGCCTCTGCCTCCCAAGCTTTGGGATTAAAGGTTTGTGATACCACACCTTGAAGTCACAGAGGTCAATCTACCTCTGCCTCCCAAGCTTTGGGATTAAAGGTGTGTACCACCATACCCAACTACTTTCTTTCTTTTTTTTTTACTTTAAGGATTTTAACCTTTACCTGTATATATATTTAACACATAGTATAACATTTAGAGTTTCTTTTTTCTTTGAATCTCTCTTTAGTGTATATCTCTCTTTTTATGACCACGTGAGTCTTTAATTTGCTAAGGAATATGGAGAATATTAAAGTTGTGGCTTTGACAGCTAGATCCAGCCCATTCCTTAGCTTTCTGCAATTCTAGCCTCATGGCGGTGGTACCTGGCTATAGCCGTGTTTATCGCCACAACTCTATGGCATTTCAAGGTTCCTGCCAGCAAGCAAGCTGCAGCATTCTGCTCACAGACCACATTCAAATGTTCCCTGGCCAGAATGCCTCCCTGAAAGAGTCAGAGTTTGCCCTGGCAGGACAGTCCAGAAAGCTGACATTTTAATACAGCACAGTTTTTTTCCTGCTACAGCAGAAAACAGAAAATCATGCGGTCGGCTTTTCATCAACACCATTTAAGTGTTTCTTGGCAGGACCTCTTAAAAGAGCTGCAAGGC
>PVIU01023584.1:0-27120 GCA_004026605.1 Ondatra zibethicus
ATGGGGACCTAAAGAAAACTTAGAATTATGATCAAGTCCTGACTGGAGTATTCTGCGAGGCTTGATTATCTCAGCCAGCAGTCTTGAAACTGTTCTGGATGTAGAACTCAGAGGAAACTCCAGTAGAGGTCCTCTGAAATGTTGGATCATCTGAGCTAACCACTCCTATTGGAGATTCTTCAGGGAGTCTTCCCTGATCATACCTGATTTTTCTTAACCCAGAATGAGTCAACAGTCTGTCATTTCCTATGAAAACAAAAGCAAAACCTCTTCTCAAAGTAACATATCTTTTGACTTAAATTTTAAAGTCAAAGCATTTCAATATATATATGTTCCACTAATCCAGCAGCATTTGTAATCAAATATCTTTTAGCAGCTGTTATTCCTTCCTCAGCCATCAAATAATTCAAAGACAACACAATAACATACGATATTCAGGTTATCTGCGTATTTTCCATCTTTACGTGGCTTTATTTTAAAATCTATTTTTTTATTTTTATTTTTGGTTTATTGAGACAGGCCTTCTATGTGTATCTTTGGCTGTCCTGGAACTCAATCTGTAGTCCAGGCTGCCCTTGAACTCACAGAGATCTGCCTGCCTCTGGCCCCAAGTACTGGGATTAAAGACAGTGTTTCTCTATGTATCTTTGGCTGTCCTGGAATTCTCTCTGTAGACCAGGATGTCCTTTAACTCATAGAGATCTGCTTGCCTCTGCCTCCCAAGTGCTGGGATTAAAGGTGTGTGCAACCACACCCAACTACTCTCTCTCTCTCTCTCTCTCTAAGGACTTTATTCTTTTGCTTTTCTCTCCCAAGCCTACATATATTTTTAAACACACTGTAAATCGTTTAGAGGTTTTCTTCATCTGAATCTATCTTTACTGTATATCTCTCTTTTTCTGAACATATGAGTCTTTAATTTGCTAAGTGATATGGCTAGGATTAAAGCCATGGCTTTGACGGCTGGATGCACCCCATTCCTTAGCTTTCTGAGAGTCTAGCCTCATGGTGGAGGTACTGGCGAGAGCCATGTTTATTCCCACAATTATATGGAATTTCAAGGTCCCTACCATTACCAAGAAGCATACTGTTGTCTATTCATAAACACCATTTAAGTGTTTTGTGGTGGGGCCTCTTAAAAAGATTGCAAGGTTTTTGCAGCCAAAGCTTAGTCAGGAAGCCTCTCTTAAATGAGATGTGCATGCCTCTAGCAAACGGCTCACCTGAAAAAATGCTGTTACCAAGAAGCCATGCTTAACACTGTTCTTTTGTGTCTAGAATTACTTCCCAATCTCTCTCAGGTTTTAAGTGAATTTAGCTGTCCATGTTGGCACCATTTGTTGCCTGAGATTTCTGTCCCGCCTGGTCCCCACAGCTGTTTTACCAAAGAAACACACAGAGGTCTACATTAATCACAAACTGGTTGGCCTATTAGTTCAGGCTTCTTATTAACTCTTACATCCTACATTAACTCATAATTCTTGTCTATGTTAGCCACATGGCTTGGTACATTTTGTCAGAGAGGCATTCTTTTTATTTTTTTATTTTTTGGTTTTTCAAGACAGGGTTTCTCTGTAGCTTTGGAGCCTGTCCTGGAACTAGCTCTTGTAGACCATGCTGGTCTCGAACTCACAGAGATCCACCTGCTTCTGCCTCCCGAGTGCTGGGATTAAAGGCGTGCGCCACCATCGCCCAGCAGAGAGGAATTCTTATCTTGTGTCCTCTGTCTGGGTGATGACTGTGGACTGTCTTTCCTCTTCCCAGAATTCTCCTGTTCTCATTGCCCTGCCTATACTTCCTGCCTGGCTACTGGCCAATCAGCATTTTATTGAAACAATACAACTGACAAATCTTTACAAAGTACAAGATCATTGCCCCACATCAGTCGACCAAGTGAAGAGGCAGCCAGCAAAATGCCAGCTGTACACCTGACAGAGTATACAAAGAACTAGAATATCTAAACACCAAGAAAACAATCTAATTAAGAAATGGGCCACAAAATCAAGAGAGTGTAAAAGAAAAACTCATACGATCAGGAGACACACAGTTGTTTCAACGTTCTAAGCCACCAGGAAAATGCAAAATAAAATTATTTTCAGATGCCATCTCACCCTGGTCAGGATAACTCCCATAAGAGTAAAGTTAACAACAAATACAGATGCAGATGTAAGGGAAGAGGGATCCCTGTTAACTATCGGTGGGATTACAAAGTGGTACAGCCATTTTGGAAATCAGCCAGAAGTTTCTTCAAAAGACTAAAATGCAAATCATTGTGTGATGTAGCCACACCGCTCTTGTACTTTGTCTCCTCCATAGTGATGCCTGTTCAGGACAGCTAAGAAACTGGAGCAACTCAGATGTGCACCAGCTGATGAATGGACAATGAAAATGTGACACAGATATACTGTGGATTTACTCCCAAAATCCACAGAGTAACCTTCTGCCAAGCAAAGCCTCACTGATGCAGGAGGAGGTGACCCATACTGAGGAGCCAGCCCAGTAGTAGGGGATCTGGGTTGTGCTGGACCTGCAGGTTGGGAGCTAGAGGAGCAGATGGATCTTTTCCTTGGTGCTTTTGAGGCTGTAGCTGCTCCTGGAGTTTGGATAATAATAAAGTAATACATTCATGCTGCCAGATGTTAGGGTCTGAGAAAAGCCCACAAAGATCAACAACCATGTATGCAATAACAAGAGTGTTTTATTGATTCCAACGTTGTGGTGGCAAAAAGCAACCCCCAAAGTAGCCTACAAGCTCCTTGTAAGCAGAGTTAGGGGAATTTTTAAAGAGGAGGGATTAATCTGGGGTTGATTGGTGGAGGAAAGATTAGGCTGATTGCTGGAAGGTCCTAGTGGCTAGGGACCTTCCAGCAGCAGGGTAGGGAAATCTCTCTTTAGCCTGCAGAAGTCTGGGGGGGGGCATGTTCTAAGCCACCAGAAGGGCTTGTGGGGGTGCTTGTTGATGGTCACCTGTAAGTTGTGGTTTTCATGAGACCCTGCTTGCTCAGCTCTGTCCTATTCTAGTGAAGTGAAACTAAGGCCTGGTCTCTGTCAGGGCTTTGGTCTGCTGCCCCCCTTCCAGCACTTTCACCAGATATCTGTGAGTGTGTCACTCCCTAGGACAGAACTGTGGCCTGTCAGCCTTCAAAAGACACAAAGTTATTGGGACGCACAAAAGTTCCTGGTGCCCCACATACCTCAGTTGACCTTAGTTGTCCCTGGGCTCCCTTCCCCACACACTTACCCTGGTGCAAGGGAAAGTTGGCTTGCGGAGCAAAGGGCGTGTGTGCTCTGGGCCTATCAGTATCTCTCAGGCTCTTATCAGAAGTTGAACCAGAAGGGCTTCATGTCCAGTGTGTGTGCAGCACTTACACTCCCCTAGTGTGGACACATTGACATCTTCCTGGGCCTCTGCACTCTGGTAGTGTAAACTTTCTTGGTCCCATTCAGAGTCTCCCTAGTCAGATCCACTGAACTCACCTTGCCTGTGAACCCTGCTGTGGGTCACCAGACTCTGGGAGGTCGCCAGTGTTCTCCAAGCAGGAAGGTCTGCCTGACTCACTCATGGCTGCTGTTTGGAGTATTCTTTGTCTGGATTCCTGGGCTCAGAGTCAGAGATAACTGTAAAAGGGATGGAGTGTGCCTGTCCTCTTCCATTCTGGCCTGTGTCATCCATGAGAACATTAAAGTGGCAGGGGCTTACGGACGATGCCCAGGATTACTTAGATGGGATGTATTAACTGCATGCTTTGTGACACACCTTTAAACCCAGAACCTGAAAGCTGGGAGAGCAGGCCAGTCTGGATTACATATAATACTCTGCCTCAAAAAACAAAACAAAAATAAAATGCAGAAAGAGAAGAAATATGTTCACATAATTTTATTTTCACCAAATACTCCTGTTCTAGAGTATGGCTTTTTAACTTCCAGCCAGAAGGACATTTCAGTGTTGATTACACAGATTTCATGACAAGGGTTTCTTTGAAGATAAAGCACTGTGGGTGTGGGCAGGCTCTAAGCAGAACCATTTCCATAGGTTTTGTCTGTTGCAGTAACTGTCAGCCATCACAGGCAGGAGCCCTCAGTGAGAGGCATGGACAAAGATGCTGTCAGGAAGGCCATTGGGCGCAGGCAGCAAGTCACAGGACAGGGTGAGCACTGACTCAGAAAGATGTTGGAAGTCAGTCTTTGGTGGCTGTGAGTGGCTGCTGCCCTGGCCTCATCCACAAAGGTGGCACCAAAGATGCCGATTCCTGTGGGCCAGATGGGGGAGGGCTGCGGCAGAAGATTCGCTTGGCTGAATTGGGGATTTTAACTTTTCTAGTTGCAACTCATCAGGTCTGCCAGACTCTGCAGTGTTGAACGTGGTGCTGTGGGAGGGAGGTGCCAGGGAGGAGCTGGTGGAGATGACACACACAGCAGGAGAGTCTCACTGGACACCTCCCTGCACTCTCAAACAGAGAGGATCAGGACTGCTTAAGACTGCACAGCATCCAAAGCAGGACGTTCTCTGAGGTAAAGAAGAGTCAACAAACCCATGGTGTCCAAACACTTATCTTCAACCAATGTACAGACTGAAAGCCTGTAGGTTTTTTAGGGTCCACAGGTGACCTTTCCATCATCCCTCATATTCTGGTCCCCGGCACAGCAGGTCAGCATTTTGTGTGCAGTCACAGCTGTGCTTCTCCCAGCAGCTCTCATGTCAGTGCTGCACAGACAATGCTGTGTGTGTGTGTGTGTGTTCATGTTCACAGACTCAGGACATCTGTGAACCTGTTTGATCGTGAGGTGTATCCTGGAAGTGGGAAGGGAGCATCAGAAGATCCAGAAATGTACATGAAAAGAGCATCCTATCCCTGTCACCCTGAGTACCTGTCCATGTATGGAAGGCTATTTCTAACTTTTTCAGATTCCCCAAGAACTCTTTGGTTCCTTGTGACACAATCATTCTCATCAGATCCCATATTATCAATTTATATTCTGACTTTATTGTTGTCCCTATACTCTTTTAGGCCCTGTATTAAAAACTTTCTCTTATAATATATTCCATTGTACAAAGGTGACAAGTGGTGCTCAATCTGTCTCTGTGTTTCCCTAAAATATTTTCTCTCTGTCATTAAAGGGCTCTATCCCCTGTCTTCTAGATCCAGATGCTCATGAGGCTTCTGCATATGACAAACTTGTGCCATCCTAGGATACTGCCTTTTACATTGCCTTGAAGGCCAGCCATAGGACATCAACAAAATGGTTTTGTAATGCCAATCTTCAACACCAGGAGGCAGAGAGAGTTGAGAATCAGTTTCAGTTGGGTTCAGGAGCTGGGCAGAGAGAAATGCTCTTCATTTGAGTACATGTGGATATGCCTGGGATATCCTTTAGGGCAGTGGTTCTCAACCTGTGGGTTGTGACCACTTTAGGAGTTGATTGAGCCTTTCACAGGGGTAGTATGTCAGGTATTCTGCATGCCAGATTTTATGTTTGGGGATCCCCACAACATAAGAAACTGTTTTAAAGTGTCATAGCATTAAGGAGATTAAGGACCATTTCACTAGGGCTTGAATCAGGTGTTATTGAACTCATAGTCCACACACGTATGCACAAACCCATACCCACACACACCCACAAACCCCACCCCCCACCCCCAGAGACCACAGACACACAGGCAGAAGAGCCAGAATTTCAGTGTCTTTCAAAGAAACTGCCATCAACTAACAGGAAGTGATCCTAAGATCACCATACAGATGAGGGACCCTGAGGGTGAACTCACTGCTCTGCGAGCCTTGGCAGCACAGAGGTGTCCTGAGGATGAGGTCACACTTGAGCTCCTGCCCTCTCACTCCTCTCCACATGATACATCTTGAGTGTGTTCCTACGCACAGAAGCCCTGCGGCTTCTCCTGTTATGGCTTTCTGCTCCCTGACCTTCACTCCCACACCACATTGGGTTGGTGAGTGAAAGGGCCAGGGATCATGGTGACTCCATGTTCAAGGACAGGGATCCTGGCATTCCGGAAGGACTTCAGATGCCATGTCTATCCAAGAGTTAAGGGAAGGAGCAGAACCTGCCGAAGTGTCATTGCCCTGCCTGCTGACTATTGGTTCCCTGTTAACCTCTGCCTTATTAGTTATCCTGCAATAAGAACTTTGCCCCACTCAACCAGTGCCCACACCTACATCCTAAAAGGTTTAAATTCCTGCCTGGCAAGACCTGCCTGTTCTGTTTGCTGCTGTTGTGAGACTCTATGTTGTAGCAGCACAACGTTAGGCCTGGGATTCAACCATGCCACTCGATAGACTTCCTGGCTGGCTGTTTGCTGTGGCCTGTGGGCTCCTGCTGCTCCTCCTCCGCGTGCACGGTGAGAGTGTCTAAGTGAGCAGAGGGGACCAGGGTCAGAGCTGCCCAGTTTTGCAGTCTCAGGCTGAGCTTGTGGGAGGGAGGAGCTGTGGAGACGACAGATCAAAGTGTGGATTTGTGAGCCTTCTAATGCCCACAGCAAAGCCCTCATGACGGCACATGGAGGACCAGAGATGTGTAAGGTTACCATGTACTGAGGAGCCAGCAGAATGTGGTTGTGGCTGGAGCTCCTAGAGATTGTGGGTAATGACAAGAATTCCTCCGTAATGCCAAGTGTCTCTGAACATGTCACCTTGTGACTTGTCAATTTTCTTTTTTTTTTTCAGTTTTATTGAGCTCTACATTTTTCTCTGCTCTGCTTCCTGCCTTTCCCCTCCCCTTCAACCCTCTCCCAAGGTCCCCATGTTCCCAATTTACTCAGGAGATCTTGTATTTTTCTACTTCCCATGTAGATTAGATCTATGTATGTCTCTTTTAGGGTCCTCATTGTTGTCTAGGTTCTCTGGGATTGTGATTTATAGGCTGGTTTTCTTTGCTTTATTTTTAAAAACCACTTATAAGAGAGTACATGTGATATTGTTTTTCTGGGTCTGGGTTACCTCACGCAAAAATAATGTTTTCTAGTTCCATCCACTTGCCTGCAAAATTCAAGATGTCATTATTTTTTTCTGCTGTGTAGTACTCCATTGTGTAAATATACCACATTTTCCTTATCCATTCTTCAGTCGAGGGGCATTTAGGTTGTTTCTAGGTTCTGGCTATGACAAACAATGCTGCTATGAACGTAGTTGAGCACATGTCCTTGTGGCACGATTGAGCATCCTTTGAATATATACCCAAAAGTGGTATTACTGGGTCTTGAGGAAGGTTGTTTCCTAATTTTCTGAGAAATCACCACACTGACAACCAAAGGGGCTGTACCAGCTTGCATTCGCACCAGCAATGCAGGAGTGTTCCCTTTACCCCACAACCTTTCCAGCATAAGTTGTCATCAGTGTTTTTGATTTGGTCCATTCTTATAGGTGTTTTGATTTGCATTTCTCTGATGACTAAGATGTTGAGCATTTCTTTAAGTGTCTTTCAGCCATTTTAGATTCCTCTGTTGAGAGTTCTCTGTTTAGGTCTTTACTCCATTTTTTTAATGAATTATTTGTTCTTTTGATGTCTAATTTCTTGAGTTCTTTGTATATTTTGGAGATCAGACCTCTATTTGGTGTGGGGTTGGTGAAGATCTTTTCCCATTCTGTAGGCTGTCATTTTGTCTTGTTGACCATGTCCTTTGCTTTACAAAAGCTTTTCAGTTTCAGGAGGTCCCCTTTATTACTTGTTTCTCTCAGTGTCTGTGCTACTGGAGTTATATTTAGGAAGTGGTCTCCTGTGCCAATGTGTTCAAGTGTACTTCCCACTTTCTCTTCTGTGAGGTTCAGTGTGGCTGGCTTTATGTTGAGGTCTTTGATCTATTTGGACTTGAGTTTGTGCACGGTGATAGATATGGATCTATTTTCATTCTTCTACATGTTGATATCCAGTTATGCCAGCACCATTTGCTAAATATGCTTTCTTTTTTCCATTTGATATTTTTTGCTTGTGTTTGAAGGTGTGTGGGTTGATATCCAGGTCTTCTATTCGGTTCCATTGGTCCTCCTGTCTGTTTTTATGCCAATACCAGGCTGTTTTCATTACTGTAGCTCTGTAGTAGAGCTTGACGTCAGGGACTGTGATGCCTCCAGAAGTTCTTTTATTGTACAGTGTCCTGTCAATTTTCAAGAGGGCCAGTGGACAAGCTTTCCAGCCCTAAGTAATCCAGAAGGCCTCATCTCCACATCCCATAGCTGAACTGAGAGGACCCAGGTTACCTTCCCCATGTACCACGGAGACAATGAGGTAGGAATTCCCAAGTGTGGTGACAACTGATGGCTTCTCTTCATCAACAGGACAGGACTCAGCCAGCCCCATCAGGAACACACACACAGGGCAGGTGAGAGGAAGCCTTGTCCATGTGAAAGATGGCAAACTTAGTGTACATACTTTCCGGGGAATTCCATTTGCCAAGCCTCCTGTAGGTCCACTTCGATTTGCACCTCCTGAGCCCCCTGAGCCATGGAGTGGTGTGAGAGATGGGACCTCCGAGCCAGCCATGTAAGTTCTGGGGCCCAAGGAACATCAGGCCTGAGCTCTAGGCCACACGCTGTGCTTCCTCTGTCTCAGCTCTATAGCAGTGTTCTGTCTGTCCCGAGGGCATCTCCCATGCAGTTTTCATGCTAAGGATTAGAGAGGAACAGCTGTGCGAGGTTCCTGGGTCAGAGCTTGGCACCAGTAGGCACATAGCTGCAGGTACTGCAGGGAGGAGCAGAGACTAAGGCCATTCTTCACGGTCACTGTGACCATCCACTGTCCAGGTGCCATTGGCTAATGAACAATTACGCATGCTTTCTGCTGGAGACTGTGAAAGAAGGAGGTACCGTGAGAGTCTGGAGTGAGATGGAGAATGTCTCACTACCCTGTGGGATTGTCTTATAGATCCTATGTGAGCACAGATCCCCAGTGCCAGAGTACATTTGCTTGTTTTTGTGTTGCTGTGATAGAGGACTCTGACAATAGAAGTGAAGAGAAGAAAGATTTTACTACAGGTCACACTTCCAGGAAATAGTCAACCACGGGTGGAAACCACAGGGCAGAAGTTTCAGGGAGCTGATGGCATCATACCCACAATCATGAGCACAGCCTATGGGTCACATGCCTGCCTGCTAATGCTTTACTTACTCTCTCCATTCTTACACAGTTCAGAAGCCCCTTCCCAGGGAATGGTGCTTCCTACAATAGGCAGGTGTTTTTTAACTCAATGATCATAATCAAGATAATTTGCCACAGGTACGCCCACAGGCAAATGATCTAGACCAGCGGTTCAATTCTTGTGGGTTGCTCTCCACTCAGGAGCTGAATATCAGATATCCTGCACATTATATATTTCCATTATAATTCATAACAGTAGCAAAATTACAATTAAGAAATAATTTTATGGTTGGGGGTCACCACACCATGAGGAACTGTATTAAAGTGTCACAGCATTAGGACATTTGAGAACCACTGATCTAGTCATTCCCTCATTTTGATTATTTTTCCAGGTAATTTCACACCGTGTAAAGTCAACAATCAAAACTAACCCCCATACCAGGATTTAATAATACAGGAGTGATGAATCCCAGTGCAGGAAGACAATCATTCTCATAGAGGATGCCAGCAGTCTCTGTGTACTAGCCTATTCAGGATATTCCTATCCAACCGGAGGCTTGCCTAAAAGTATTGCTTCATTTTCTTCTCTACATAGCTGGTAGCCTTTACCTTGGCAGGAAAGGACTTTAAAGAGGGGTCAGATGTTATCACGGCATCTGAGAGAAGATTCAGACTATGATTTAGGTTTGACCACCACCTATCTTGGGCTATCTGTCTTCCATTTTCACCAGGTGTCTGCAGACGAATTCACAGGCCTCAAAGGAGAGGAAGATGAACATCGCTATGTCCGAGGACTGCCTGTATCTCAACATCTACACACCAGTCCATGCCCATGAAGGTTCTAACCTGCCTGTGAGTGTCAGGATATCATCATCTGGGGGAGAGGATTTTTTTTCTCTGGAATATTGGAAGGGACAAAGTAATTCTGAGATCCCCTGTAGTTTAGACCCTTATTAGTAGTGTTACCTTATCAGGGTCAAGGAGGTCATCCCAACCCACAGTGAGCTGCTTAAACCTGGGTGTGTGACTCAGAGCTCTGGGACTCTAGAGGTAAGAGGCCCTAGGCCTTTGATTAAACCAGGAATTCTTCTATCCAACTTGAACCTGGCAGAACTGCCCTGGAGGGTACTCGAGGTCTTCAATATTGTCAATACCAAAATTTATAGCTGCAGGTTATCTGTTGTGCCAATGGGATCTGATGTCCCTCTGATTAGTAATCAGAAAAAAAAAGCACATGAGGAGACACTCCTGTTTGCCCCACTTTGATGAGTCAGAGAGTGATGATGTCATTATTTTAGATCTCGAGGCACTAATTCATGCTGAGATTTCCTGATGGGAAATTGGGAACAGAAACATGCTTGAAGGCCTAGAGTATCCCATCGGTGGACCATGTCCTAAAATCCGGAGTAGGAGATCTATGTGTATGTCAACTCGCACAGAGACAAAGCAGTTGATAATCCAGTAGGCAGTCCAGTTGACCTTGGACTGGGTGTGGTACTCCTGAGATTTGTGTTGATGTCTCCAGGTAATGGTATGGATTCATGGTGGTTCACTTGTTCTGGGAATGGCTTCCATGAATGATGGATCCATACTGGCTGCTACTGAGGATATAATAATGGTTGCTATCCAGTACCGTTTGGGTATCCTTGGCTTCTTCAGGTAAGCCTGGGACTGGGCTGGACAATGGCGTGTGAATAGAACATGGACGGACCTGTAATTCCTGTTCCTGACACTTCACAGCACTGGAGACAAACATGCCACAGGCAACTGGGGTTACTTGGACCAAGTGGCTGCCCTACGCTGGGTCCAGCAGAACATCGCTTACTTTGGAGGCAACCCTGGCCGGGTCACCATTTTTGGTTCTTCAGCAGGAGGAACAAGCGTGTCTTCACTTGTTGTGTCCCCTATGTCCAAAGGACTCTTCCACAGAGCAATCATGCAGAGTGGAGTGACCCTGCTGCCTGACCTTATCTCTGACACCCACGAGAGGGTCTACACAGTGAGTGCCTTCATCAATATCCGCCCTTACTTTGCTGCTTCAGTCCTTGCCTCTGGTACTCTGTTAACCTGTTAAGTGAGGAAAACAAGCATATGGGAAATTACTTCTTTCCAGTAATTTCAATAATTTCTGAAAGGCATAAAATTTAGAATGCATCCCCCTGTGTTTTATGTATGCCCAATATGTTATATGACAGCAAAGCAGTGCCCAGTGACTTCCACCATTAACAAGAGTCTTACACATAGTTTCCCAGTTTGCTTCTTATTGCTGTGATAAAGACCATGGCCAAAAGCTACTTTCAAAGAAAAAGGTTTATTTCAGCTTACAATTTATTTATAGATAAACTTGACAGGAAGTCAGAGTGAGGGCACGGGCAGGTCACTGGGGGCCAGGACTGAAGCAGAGGCCAGGGAGGAACACTGCTTACTGCCTTGTTACCCATGGCTTCCTCAGTTTGCTTTCTTATACAACCCAGGACACCTGCTCATGGGTGGCACTGCCAATAGTGGGATGGGCCTTTCTGCATCAGTCATTTATTAGGAAAATGCCCGGACTCACCTATGGGCCAATCTGAGAGGCATTTTCTCAGTTGAAGTTCCTCTTTCAATATTACCCTGGCTTGTGTCAAGGTGACAAAAAAATATCTAACCAGGACACATGGATTCAGGGAAAGGGCCAACTTATAAAAATACTTGCAAATGTGAGGCCCTACGTTCAAATCCCGAGAGCCCACCTAAGGCTAGAGGTGGTACTATGTGTCAGTAAACCCAGTGCTCCTATGCAAAGATGGGAAAGAGAAACATGAATCCCTGGAAGGCCATAGATCAGTTAATCTAGTGTAGACAAACGCAAACCAGAGGTAAGGTGACAAATGACACTGAGGGTGTCCTCTGACCTTCACACGCAAAATATGTCACATCATGCCCATTGTCACACATGAACACACATAAAAACAAACAAACAACAATCAAACAAATGTGCAGGCCCCTTTCCCAGATGTCACCTCTGGACAACTGAAAATGTGAACAGCTCCACCGAAGTCCTTTCATATACAGCAAACAGCAGGATGTGGTATTTAGGGGTAATGACATCTACTTGGAATCAAGAAAACTCTGCTCGCTGCTGGGAAGGATGAACCAACCAATGCCTGTTTCATTTACAGACGGTGGCCAACCTTTCTGGATGTGATGCCAAGGACTCCGAGGCCATGGTACACTGCCTACGAGAGAAGACTGAAGCAGAGATTCTGGCTATCAATCAGGTCCGGATAATTATGTGGTCTGGAGGACCTGGTCACCAGCATGTGGGATTGCCAGTCCTTATTAGTTGAACCAGTTAATTTGTCTCCATGGTTAGCTGTCCTTTTAGTACTGTGTGCAGAAATAACAAGACAGGCTAATTTTAATGTTCAGTTTCTTCTGGAGTGAGCATAGCATCTTGAGATGAGATAGGAAATGGGGAAATCATATGGATATTCAGTGGGCATCAGAATATTTATGTGATTGATCTTCAGCACTGACTTTTAGTGCCCCATAGGTCTTCATTATAATCCCTGGTGTGGTGGATGGGACGTTCTTACCTAGGCACCCTCGGGAGCTGTTGGCCTCTGTGGATTTTTGCCCTGTCCCCAGCATCATTGGTGTTGACAGTGATGATTTTGGCTGGTCAGTCCCCTTGGTAAGACCTGGTTCTAAGCCCCTGGGAGCCTAAACTCAAATGGTGGGTGGTGGGAACTCAGAGATACTTCAATCTAGAGGCAACCCATCCTATACTTAAGACTCTCCTCTACTTCCCAGTACATGGGCCTTGATCATGTCATAAAGAACATAACCCGGGAGACCCTGCCAGCTGTTCTGAAGAGCAGAGCAGCACACATGGTGAGAGACCTTGGCTCCTGCCCTGATAGAATTATTATTAGCATTATTTATTATTATTAGTGATTATTCTTAGAAAGATCACTAATAACAATTATTGTAATTGTAAGCTACCATGCCCAGAAAAAAGGCAATGCATATGTGTGTTTCCATGTGGATTCACCCAAGCATCATACGTTTCCTGCATCCCCTGTCTCATCCCTGGCCACCTTCCTTACTAGGAGGCTGCTGCCCATCTATCCAAGTGCTTGCCCAGTAAGCATCTCTCTTCCTGATTCATCCTGCTGTAGCTGCTGCCTCCTGAGTGTAGTGACCTGCTGATGGAAGAGTACATGAGGGATGTTGAGGACCCACAGACCCTTCAAACACAGTTCACAGAGATGATGGAGGACTTCATGTTTGTGATCCCTGCACTCCAAGTAGCACATTTTCAGCGTGAGTACATCTGTAACAAGACCACGGGCAGGGGGAGCTCAGAGCTGTGGGTCCCAGGTGAGCACTTGTAGTAGTGTTGAGACCTGACACGTGTCTGGATTACATCTCTGTTACCAGGCATCTTAAGCCACTTACTTCAGTAAATCCTTACGTCTAGTGCAAAAGAGAGGCATCTTACCCATGTCTGGAGGAGGAAACACATTAGTTACACTTGGTGTCTTGTCCAAACTACTCATCTGTTTCCCATCGTCAATTCTCCATCCTGGGGTCACCACTCAGCTGTGAGTCTAGATAACTTTAGAGCAAGGTTTCTTATCCCCAAGGATTAGGTGGGAATGCTCCATGCGAGAAATCTTTAAGTCCACATGTGTCCTCACTCCCAGGGTCCCATGCCCCTGTCTACTTCTATGAGTTCCAGCACCAGCCCAGCTTCAGCAAGCATAAGCACATCAGACCACCCCACGTGAGGGCTGACCATGGTGATCACGCTCCCTTTGTCTTTGGCACTGCCCTCTGGGGAATGAAAGGTGAGTCTTTCTTGAGCTGAATAGTGTCCTTGGTACGTTCCCGAGGGATTTCTGAGCTCTCAGTCCATTCGAGGAAACTGAGGCTCTGGGGGAGAATGGGGTCAAGCAATAACCATTTCTGAGGTACAACAAAACAAAACAAACCACTACTAGGGTTAGAATATGAACCTTTCCTAGTCCAGCTTGTGCTGGAAGAATGAGAGCACATTGGGGTAGGAGTGTACCTGAGTAGATACTTGGATGGATGGTGGGTTCTGAGTGGTGAGGGAAGAGAGCATACGCCAGCCTAGGTTTCAGAGTTAGGCTGCAGTTGATATAGTAGAGCATGAGTTGGCACCTGCATGAGGTAGCTACGACTTGGACCCTTGTCTCCTGTCTGCAGTTGACTTCACTGAGGAGGAGAAACTGTTGAACAGGAGGATGATGAAGTACTGGGCCAACTTTGCAAGACATGGGTGAGAACATGCCCCTCCCTCAACCTCCTATTCAAGACCATCCAGGGCTCCCAGGTGTGTGTACCTCATTTGCATGCAGGGTTCCTTGATTATGTCATAGTCTTCTTCAACCCAGGGCACACTTAGGCAGATACCTTCTCGCTTTCAGTTACTGCTCATCCCACAGAGTCCTGGTGGGTGAGTCACAGTATTGTGATACTGTTCTTTAGATTTTTCCTCTGAGAGGGAGACGCAAAACTAGGCAGCTTCCCTGGTTTCATATCAGACATTGGTAGGTGACACTTATATTCTATATCAGTACACCAGTCCATCTGTCCTCTTAGGCCCTGGCCTACTCATTTACTGCTCTGACACCAATCAAGGTATCAGGTCTTGGATTAGACTGACCTCACCCTTCCCTGCTGGGCATCATATCCACAGGAACCCCAACAGTGAGGGTCTACCCTACTGGCCTGAGTTGATCCATGATGAGCAGTACCTGAAACTGGACATCCAGCCTGCTGTGGGACGAGCCCTGAAGGCCAGGAAGCTGCAGTTCTGGACAAAGATTCTGCCTCAGAAGATCCAGGAGCTAAAGGGGGCTCAGGTCAACCACGTAGAGCTTTAGTGCCAGTTACAGAAAAGATGGGTGGGGTTGAGGGAAGATGTGGACATCCTGAGATTAAAAAAATCATTTATTTTTCTTTATTTGTTCCAACACTCACATAAGCATTTTTAACCTCAGTATTTGCTCTTTCACATGTGTATGACAAACCCTCTGTGAGGTACTCATCCTTCTGGATACATTTTATTAGACTCAATAAATGGTCCCACAACCATACGGATGTGTGTTAGCCTCATCGTCTTTAACACTTCACACTTTTAGGCTCCCTCCTTCCCTTCTCCCTCCCATCTTCTTCCCCTCATTTTCATTCTCCTCATCTCCAAGCCTCAGACCCTCTTCAAATAAAACAGAAACTTCAGGCACTGTTGACTTCAGGAAATCCCCCGTCCTCTCTCAACTAGTTCATGTTTTCTCGTATTTCTAAGTTGCCAATAGCAACTGATTTCCCAAAGTTCATTAACTTCATAAGTGCAGAATGTTGTTCGCAAAAGTTAATAAACTACAAAGTGGGCTCTTAGTGTCTGTGGCCTCAGCTGTTTGGAGACTGAGAATGAAGGGTTACATAAGCCCAGAGCAAGATAACAAGAGCCACATCTCAGAAACAAAACAAAATACATAACCTCAGTAACTTACAAACAGTAACAAATGTATAGTTTTATAGTTTGGAAAATCCAGGGTCAAGATGCCCACAGATCTGTTGTGGTGAGAAACAGTCTCTGGCTAGAGGTTTCCAGGATTATATCTTATGCTCTCTGCTGGAAGAATATGTAAACAATGGCTTTCTTAGGACAACATTAAGTCTCTGCTGACTTGAACAGGGGACAGGGAAGATTTTCCTCTTAGTGAGACTGACCATGCAGGATGTTTCCATTCTACATGTAGAGCATTTATTGACATTCCTACTATGAGCTTGCTCCTGCTTTTCAGTTCTGCACATACATCGTAAACTTCCAACAGGGAGCCAGAATCTGTTCTAGACTTTTACTAATTATCTCACTTTCAGTGGCTTGAGTGTGGGTTGTTTTTATGAGGCTTGGGAATTGATCTTAGGGACTGTACATGTTAGGAAGTGTTCTACCCCTGAAGTATAGCATTGGGTTTTTCAAATGCAATTAATCTCTTTTATGTTGTGGTTAGTAAGTCTGAGAAAATTCTCAAGGCACGCAACTTCCACCCCTTCACATTTGGAACAGCCCCTCCCTCCATTCAAGGCTTTCCTCAGGCCATTTGGTATCATTCCATACCTTTAGCCTGGTTTCAACGTAACCCTGGTATTATTTTATCTTGCTATATTGGGGGGCTTGTCTCGAATCTAATATAAATAGAATGTTTTGTGATTGTCTGTGTCACTTAACATAATGTTTTTGGTTCCTTTAATTGTGGAATGTCATCCAAGTGTGCACACTACACATTCTATCCACTTATCCAATCTATGCACAGCTGTGCCCCTTGCTTCTTTGTTCTTCTTTGTTGGAACAAGGTCTCTATGTAGTCCAGGTTGGCCCTGAACTCATGATCTCACTGCTTTGGCTTCGTGAGTGGCTGAATTATAGGTGTGAGCCTCCAATTCTGAGTTTGGATTTTAATAAAGCTATATTCTTACACGATTGCATGTGATCACATGTATTTATTTTTTTGATTTACAAACTAGAGCATAATTGCTAAGTCATGAGACACATGTGTTAAACAGTTAAAGAAGTTGTAAGACTATGGAGGTATGTCAGTGGTAGAGAGCTTGCCCTGTATGTACAAAGTTGTGGGTATGTTGCCCAGCAACATAGAAAGTATAATAAAGCCAGATCAGATGACATGGGCTTGCAATCTTAGGTACTTAGAGGACTGAGGCCAAGGATCATAAGTTAAACCTTACCTGAGATATAGAGCAAGGTCCAGGCAAGGAAGGGAAATTTAGTTATGGTCTGTCTCCACATAGGAAGTTCAAAATATGTAAAAACTCTAATTTGAATTAGTGGGTTATTCAATAGAGGGGGGGGAGGAGAAGGAAAAGAAGGAGGAGAAAGAAAAAAGAGGAAGAAGAAAAGAACAGAAATACTGAAATTGGAAGGAGAATATGGTAGGGTTTGGGGTTCTTGGGAATGATGGGGTAGAAATATTTATAATGCATTGTATTCATAAATGAAATTGAAAAAAAATCTCCTGGTACTAGGAAAACAGTTCAGAGGTAGAGCACTTATCTGATGTGTGTAAGATCCTAGATCCAATTCTCTGTGCTCTCTTTAGAAGTTTTGAGGTAATTGTCCACACTGGAGCTGGTTGGATGTCAAATTTCCATGTCTGTAGCATCTGCACTACAGGACAGTACACAAGCCAGGAACTAAGCTGGAGACTTAAACACACACACACACACACACACACAGACACGGGGACATGGGTCATCCTTCATACAAGAATGCCAACTTTATTGTGCTCATATATGGGAAGCTCATATAGGGATCCTTAACTGATAGCCACGCCCCAGCTCTCGGGATCTTTTAGCTGCAGGCCTCACCAGAACCCACTCCCCTGCCATCAGGGTCTCGTGCTCAGAGCAGCTGCAGGCATAGGGAAACAAGTTGTTTTGCTCAGTTCACTCCAGCAGGCAAAGGGTCTGAGGCAGGCAAAGAAAGTCAAGGGGCCAGGGGTCTGCAGCCCCCAACACATGTCCATCTCCTACCAATCACCAAGTTTCTCATATCTCCAAATGACTTATAACACTTCTAATGAGCCTCAACCCGGTCCTCATCAGTTCCAGCTGCTAGCCAACTCAGTCCTGAGATAGATGTCTGTGGCTTGGCTCCTTGGAAGACTAAAGCAGGCGGGTTTGGTGAGCTCAGGAACTAAAGGGCTACCCAGTCTATATACACACACTGTATCTCAATAATATATATGCTATATACATGTGTAAACTTGCATATATTATAACATATATGGCTTGTAAATAATAGAGATGTTTATACATTGTTGTGCTTTATCGGATAATCTTCAGACTGGAATCTTTTTGAGGAAAGTGTTTCCTCAGTGGCTGTTTGTGCCACATTCTACTCTGCTGCTTATCTGGGCTCCTTATGGGTCCACCAGAAGGATTTGGCTTGAATATTGGACTTGGTTAGTGTTCTAGGGTCTGCATAATTTTTTCTTTGAATCATAGCCACATGGTAAGTTTTCTATTTTGTTATGGTTCTCTTTGACTAATGGACATGCAGTGGGTTTTTCTTATAAAAGGACAGTTTTTGTTAAAATATTTCTGTAAGAGAAAAAAAGAAATATGTTTATAGTTTTGGAGTCCATGAAGCATATGTGGTATGTGGCGAGAGCCAGCTTTCTATGCCAAATATTGAACCTTATGTCTTCAACTGGGCAAATGGGATAATGAATGGTGTTCAAGATCTGGATACATCATGTTCATGTATGAAATTACCAAAAAATAAATAAAACCTCAAGGTTCTAGGAATATAGCTCAGTGGTAGAGCACTTACTTAGTGTTTGCAAGACCCTAGATCCAATTCTCTGTTCTGGCTATTTTTTTTAAATAATGTGGGGGCAGGAGCATCATGGAGATCTTGTATTTTTTTAATTTATTTTTATTTTATTTGCATTGATGTTTTGCTACATGTATGTCCGTGTGAAGATGTCAGATCTTGGAGTTACAGACAGTTGTCAGCTGCCATGTGGGTGCTAGGACTTGAACCCAGGTTCTCTGGAAGAGCAGTCAGTGCTCTTAACCACTGAGCCATCTCTCTAGCCCAAAACATTTTTTTTTTGGTTTTTCGAAACAGGGTTTCTCTGTGGCTTTTGGAGCCTGTCCTGGAACTAGCTCTTGTAGACCAGGCTGGTCTCGAACTCACAGAGATCCTCCTGCCTCTGCCTCCCAAGTGCTGGGATTAAAGGCGTGCGCCACCACCGCCCAGCTTGTTCTGGCTATTTTAAGAAATTGATCTCCTGGTCCCTTGTGACAACTCCTAAAGACCCAAAGCTTACTCACATCCCATTGGAGACTAGGTTTCAACATAGGCATGTGGTGCATAAATGTTTAAGACATAGCACCTAGAGGCCCCTGTTTCAGTCACTGAGGTTGTAAACAAGGGAAAATGTCTGTTGTAGGAGGCTGCTTGTTTGTTCCTGGCTGCCCAGACTCAAATAACCACACAGAAACTATATTATTTGCAATACTGTTTGGCCAACAGCTTAAGTGTATTGCTAGCTAGCTTTTACATCTAGAATTATCCCATTTCCACTATTTTATAATTTACCATTAAGTTTGTGCCCTACCGGCAAGGTTCCAACTAACAGCTCACGTTTTTCTCCTTTGATGGCTCCATGGTGTCTCCTGACTCCTCCTTCTTTCTCCCAGCATTCAGTTTAGTTTTCTCCGCTTGCCCCTATTCTGTCCTGTGCAGGCCTAAGACAGTTTCTTTATTAACCAATGGTATTCACAGCATACAGAGGGGAATCCCACATCAAATGTCTCTACTTATTTTGTGTGCAGTTCAAATGTCATCTATGGTTGATAGTTAAGACAATCTATCAATGTAGTTTACTTCAGTCCTGCCCCTTCAAGCTAATTTTTTTGATATTTTTCTTTAGTATTTATTTTTCTCTCATATTACATCCTGACCACAGTTTCCCCTCCATCCTGCCCTCCCAGTGTCCCCATCCATTCTCACCTATATCCACTCCTTCTCCATTTACCTTCAGAAAAGAGCAGGTCTCCCAGGTGTATCAACCAACGTGGCATAACAAATTACAATAAGACTAGGCACTTAACCTCTTATCAAGACTGGATAAGGCAATCCAGTAGTAAGAAAAGGGTCCCAAAAGCAAGCAAAAGACTCAGAGATAGCCCCTGCTCCCACTGTTAGGAGTCTCAAAAGAACACCAAGCTACACAACCATAACATATATGCAGAGGATTTAGGTCAGACTAGTAGGGCTCCCTCATTGTTGTTTCAGTCCCTGTGAGCCCCTATGAGCCTTGGCTAGTTGATTCTGTGGGTTTCCTTGTGGTTTCTTTGAACATTCTGGCTCCTCAATCCCCCTTTTCTTCTTTAGGATTATGTTAGCGCCATCTAATGTTTGGATGTGGCTCTCTGCATCTGTTTTTATCATTTATTTGCTGGATGAAGCCTCTCTGATGATGCTTATGTTAGGATCTGGTCTATGATTATAGCAGAATATCAGTAGAAACCATTTTATTGACTTTTATTTTCTTTCTCCAGTCCTGTTTGGTTCTATCCTATGTCTCTGTGCTCTCCAGCCTCTGGTTCCCGGCCCTCCAGGCAGTGTCAGGCATGGGTTCCCTCTCATGGCGCGGGTCTCAAGTTGGGTCAGTCATTGGTTAGCTACTACTTGTGGGCCATCACTACCCCAGCACATCTTGCAAACAAGATAAATTGTAGATCAAATTGGTGTCCTAATATTTCAACTGGAAATCTTACTTGGTTACAGAAGATGGCCAGTTCAGTCTACGCATCCCGCATTACTAGGAGTCTTCACTAGGGTCACCCTCACGGATTTCAGCGAGTTTCCATTGCACTAGTTTTCTACCTTGCCCTCCCGAATGCCTCCACATTCCAGTCTTCTCTCCCAGTACTCTCTCCCTCCACCCTCCATTCCTCCTGTTCCCATCCACACCAACCCCCAGTCCACCCACAGAATCTACTCCATTTCCACTTTCCAAGAAGATGTCTTGCATCCTCTGCTTGAGCCCTTTTTTGTTACTTAGGTTGGAATTCACTCCCTTCTACTTTATTCATGCTGAGTATATGTGGTTAGCAAGGCTGTACTCAGTGGTGTTTATCATTGGGAAAAATAAGTATGCATGTGTTGAAAGGATGGATCAGTGGGTAAAACTGCTTGTTATGCGAATGAGATAACATGAGTTCAAATACTCAAAACTCATTTAAGGTCTGATAAAATAGTGTGTGTCTATAATCCCAGCGTTCCTGTGGCTTGATGGGAGGCAGAGGCAGGAGAACATCATGAGTGTCTCATATTGAGTATCCTGGTGTAGGCTGTGGCCAACCAAAAGACATTGTCTCAAGCAAGATAGAAGGCAAGTATTTTTACCTGAAATTGTCCTCTGAACTTCACATCCAAATTATGGTAGGCACATTCCCTCCCTCACACGTGAATACACAAATATAAATATGCATACACACTCACACATATACATACAGATTAAAAAAGAAAAGAAAAAATTACTCTGTGGGTAGAATGGTGTTTCTGATCATCACCTCTGAGCAATAGGCGTGTGTTAACAATTTCTTACTTACTCCAGTCCACACAGCACACAACAGGATATTCTATGGCATTTAGTTGGGATTAGGAACTCTTCTAACTGCCTTGAAGGATGAGAGAGCTCCTGCCTGGTCCCTTTACAGATGGTGGCCAACGTATCTGGATGTGAGCCTGTGAATTCAGAGGACTTAATGTACTGCCTATGAGAAACTGTGAAGAGGAGATTCTGGCTATTAACAACATGGGAAGAATTATGTGGCTTAGAGGATGGGAGACAGGGAAGTATGGGACAACCAGTTCATACTATTCTAAACAAATTAGTCTACCATTACACCTTGGTGTCTTTTCAGTTCTGGGGGCAAAACAAATAGCAAGATAGGCTAGTCTAGATGTAAGATCTAGTCTAGGGTGGTGGATAAGTATCCTGAGATAAATTTAAGATATTTGGGCAAAGGTGTGTGTAATTCAGAAGGTACAGGAATATCTACGGTATTGACCTTCAGCATTGGCTGACCTTTAATAACCCTCATCTTCAGGACCATCTCTAGTGTGATGGATGGAGAGTTCTTGCCCAGACACACCTTGGAGTTGTTGGTCTCTGTGGATTTTACCCTGTCCTCAGCATCTTTTGTGTCAACAGTGATGAGTATGGTTGTATCATCCCCATGATGAGGCACACTTCCAATCTCTGGGAAGACGGGGGGCTCGTATGCGTGTGGTAGGAAATCAGATTTGTAGAGTCAAGTCCATCCTATCCTACACTTAAGACTGAGTTCCATAGTCCAGTTCAACCCTAATCCCACCATGAAGTAAATATACAGAGAGTCTATAAAGACTGTTCTGAAGAGTACAACAGTATAGATGGTGAAGTTTTATGGGTTCTACTCCAATAAAGTGGTGGGTGGGGCAACTTTCACTCATGTCACCGCATGGCATACAAAGGATGTGAGTTCTCCTACTTTCATGCCCCCAGGGCAGAGTCACCTGTGCTCCACCAGCAGTGTCAGCTCAGGTGAGGTTCAGGGTGTGTACTCCCTAGAGCTGTATCTGATGAGGGACAGGGCCAGCTCTCTCACTCCTCTGACTTCAGGGTCAGTTCTTCTGCCTGCCAAAGGTGGCAAGCAGCAGAGGAGGAGAGAGGGAGTCTCTCCCTTGCCAACTCTACTTCTGGCAGATGAGGGGTTGAGTGACTATATCTTACACATGCATTATCAGGGCTGGCTGGATCATCTGTGCTCCCCTCAACAGGATCAGCCCTACTGTGCTGCCCAGGTGAGGTGCAGGGATTGGCCCACTTTTGTGAGAAGCAGGACTAGGCATATTCTTAGGCTCATCAGGTTGAGTCAGTAATTAGGGATGGTGGCCAACAAGTCTGGGTGTGTTTCCTAGTGGTCCACCTTCCGAAGTTTGCTTTTATTTCCAGGGTTTTGGCAGACACTGAAGTCTACACTTGCATAGGTATATCACATTTGTGAAAGCTTGGCTGTCATGGAACAAGATGAGGAAGATAAGAGGTCCAAGCATCTATACCATACATACATACATACATACATACATACATACATACACACACATATATATCTCAAGTAGTTATTAACTTTTAAATCAAGGATTTCTCTAATATCATTCTTTCATTTCCTTAGGTTGTAACCCGAGAGCAGATTTGTTGAATCACAGCATAAATGTGCTTAACTTTGGAAGAAAATGCTAACCTGTCTTTAAAAGTGACACCATTTTGCTTCTCTTCCAGCCATGTGTGAGAATGCCAATGGCTCTGTCTTTGTCAACAATGATTCTTTACAGGTGTGAGGTAGCTTATGTCTCCTTGCAGATGATTCTGTGAACGTTTAACCTTTCCTACTGTATTAGTATAGGTTCTCCAGAGAAAGAGAGTTTATAGAATGACTGTCTATCCATTAGTCTATCTATCTATCTATCTATCTATCTATCTATCTATCTATCTATCTATCTATCTACCTATCTATCTACAATAAAGGATTTATTAGAATGACTTAAAACTGTGATTTGGTTAGTCAAACAATGGCTGTCTACTAACTGAAGGTCCAAGAATTCAGCAGGTGTTCAGTTCATGAGGATAGATGCTTCAGCTGGTCTTCAGTATACAACAGAATCCAAATAAGTAGGCTCCATCGCCAGTGAAGGGATAGTCTATCATGGAGAGCAAACAGACAAAAAGAGAAAGCTTACTTCTACCATGTTCTTTATATAGGCTTCCAGGCAAAAGTCTGGCCCAGATTAAAGGTACATCTTCCCACCTCAAAAGATCCAGATTAAGAGGCATCTTCCAACATCAAATGATTTAATTAAGAAAAACAATAAACAAAAAAAGAGCCCTCAGAGAGGTGTACCCAGACATTTGGGTTTTACTTAATTCCAGATGTAGTCAAGGTGACAGCCAAGAATAGTCATCATAGCCACATATGGAAGTTTCCACAACCACTCCCTCCCCCATACACACAGACTGTGAGATGACTCTTTGTTCTACATATTTACTGTGGTCTCCATCTCCACCATCATCAATGATGAATCTCCAAATGATAGTGAATTGGGTAGTGGATCATACAGGGACTTGTCCTAAGCCATGTTATACAATATCCTGGAATTAAGATGACACACTAGTCTGCTCAGCAAACACAAAGAAGATAGTTCTGTGACATGAGTTTGGAAGAACTGTGGACTTTACAGATCCCATATCCCAATGTTTTTTGATGTGGGGATGTGGGGTGGAGAGAGAGAGAGAGAGAGAGAGAGAGAGAGAGAGAGAGAGAACATTCCAGATTCATACTGGGATTATAAAGAGTGTTGGAGGTGAAACACTGAAGGGATACTTTTTGGAGTATCCTTGGAGAGTTTTCTGTAAATCTGAAATTCCTACTTATATATCTTTATATTTAACTTTATTATAGACTTGAAAGCCGATATTGTCTTCAGTGTTTAAACCATCAAGGCCCCATTAAATGTTTGACTATGAACTTGCTTTCAGTAAGAGTTTGCCACCCATATAGTACAGGATGAAAGTGGAATGAGTAGGGGATGGGCAGGAAGAAGTCAAACTTTCATTATTTGCAGATGATATGATAGTGTACATAAGTGACCACAAAAACTCGACCAGAGAACTCCTACAGCTGATAAATACCTTCAGTGATGTGGCAGGATACGAGATCAACTAAAAAAATTAGTAGCCCTCCTATACGCAAATGATAAAGAAGCTGAGAGGGGAATCAGGGAAATATCACATTTCACAATAGCCACAAATAACATAAAATATCTTGGGGTAACACTAACCAAAGAAGTGAAAGACCTATTTGACAAGAACTTTAAGTCTTTGAAGAAAGCAATTGAAGAAGATACTAGAAAATGGAAAGACCTCCCATGCTCTTGGATAGGTAGGATCAACATAGTAAAAATGGCAATCCTACCAAAAGCAATCTATAGATTCAATGCAATCCCCATCAAAATCCCAACAAAATTCTTCACAGACCTTGAAAGAACAATAATCAATTTCATATGGAAAACAACAACAACAACAACAAACTGAGGATAGCCAAAACAATCCTGTACAATAAAGGAACTTCCGGAGGCATTACCATCCCTCACATCAAGCTCTATTACAGAGCTACAGTAATGAAAACATCTTGGTATTGGCATAAAAACAGAGACGTTGACCAATGGAATTGAATTGAAGACCCCGATATTAATTCACACACCTATGAACAGTTGATTTTTGACAAAGAAGCTGAAATTATACAATGGAAAAAAGAAAGCATCTTCAACAAATGGCCCTGGCATAACTGAATGTCAACATGTAGAAGAATGAAAATAGATCCATATCTATCGCCATGTACAAAACTCAAGTCTAAATCAATTAAAGACCTCAGTATAAAACTGACCACACTGAACCTGATAGAAGAGAAAGTGGGAAGTAGTCTTCAATGCATGGGCACAGGAGACCACTTCCTAAATATAACCCCAGAGGCACAGACACTGAGAGCAACAATAAAAAAATGGGACCTTCTGAAACTGAGAAGCTTCTGTAAAGCAAAGGACACAGTCAATAAGACAAAAAGGCAACCTTCTGAATGGGAAAAGATCTTTACCAACCCCACATCAGACAAAGGACTGATCTCCAAAATATATAAAGAACTTAAGAAATTAGACATTAAAATTCTAAATTACCCAATTAAAAAATTGGGTACAGAATAGAGAATTTTCAACAGAAGAATCTCAAATGGCTAAAAGATACTTAAGGAAATGTTCAACATCCTTAGCCCTCAGGGAAATGCAAATCAAAACAACTCTGAGATACCATCTTACACCTGTCAGAATGGCTAAGATCAAAAACACCAGTGATAGGTAATACTGGAGAGGATGTAGAGTAAGGGGAACACTCATCCATTGTTGGTGGGAATGCAAACTTGCACAACCTCTTTGGAAATCATAGGGCGGTTTCTCAGAAAATTGGGACTCAACCTACCTCAGGATCCAGCAATACCACTCTTGGGCATATATCCAAAAGATGCTCAATTATACTACAAAAGCATTTGTTTAACTATATTCATAGCAGCATTATTTGTAATAGCCAGAACCTGGAAACAACATACATGCCCTTCAACCAAAGAACAGATAAAGAAATTGTGGCACATTTACACATTAGAGTATTACTCAGCAGTAAAAAACAATGACATCTTAAATTTTGCATAAAAATGGATGGAATTTGAAAATACTATCCTGAGTGAGGTAACCCGAACACAAAAAGATGAATATGGTATGTACTCACTCATAAGTGGATACTAGCTATAAACAAAGGACATTGAGCCTAAAGTTCATGATCCTAGAGAAGCTAAGTAATAAGGTGAACCCAAAGAAAAACATACATACATCCACCTGGAAATTGGAAACAGAGAAAATTGCCTGAAAAAATTGGGAACATGGGGAGAAGGGAGGGTAGAAGGGGAAGAGGAGGGGAGAAGGAGAGGGTTGAGGAGAACTTGAGAGAATGGGATAGTCAAGATAGAGGAAGGACAGAGATGAGAGCAAGGAAAGAGATATCTTAATTGAGGGAGCCATTATAGAAACCTGGCTCTAGAGAAATTCCCAGGAATCTACAAGGATGACCCCAGCTAAGACCCTAAGCAACAGAGGGGGCCTGATCTTGACTTGCCCTGTAGTCAGACTGATGAATATCTTAAATATCACCATAGAACCTTCATCTAGCAACTGATGGAAACAGAGGCAGAGACCCACATTAGAGCACTGGACTGAGCTCCCAAGGTCCAGTTGAAGAGTGGAAGGAATGAGAATATGTGCAAAGAGGTCAAGACCATGATGAGTTCACCCACTGAAACAATTTACCTGAGCTAATGGGAGTTAACCAACTCCAGCTGGACTGGGAAGGAACAAGCATAGGGCCAAACTAGTCCCTCTGAATGTGGTTGTCAGCTGAATTGCTGGGGCAGACTGAGGGGCCACTGGCAGTGGCACCAGGATTTATCCCTACTGTGTATACTGGCTTTTTGGGATCCTATTCTCTTTGGATGTATACCTTGCTCAGCCTAGATATAGTAGGGAGGGCCTTGGACCTTTCACAAATCAATGTGCCTTATCTTCTCTGAGGATTGGATGGGGGTGGTGTGGGAGGGTATGTGGAGTGAATGGGAGGAGGGGAGGGAGTGGGAACTTGGATTGGTATTTTTTTCCATACATTGTTTTGTTTTATTTTTTCCATTCAAGAACATAATTAAAGATAAAAAAATTTTTTTTCCTTTCTTCCCCTTCTCCCGGTCCCCTCCCACTACCCCCCACCCCTCCTCCCTCCCCCTTCTTCCTTGAAAGAGGGCATGGTGCCCTGCCCTGTTGGAAGTCCAAGGCCCACCCCCATCCCTCCT
>PVIU01023585.1:0-27136 GCA_004026605.1 Ondatra zibethicus
AGCTTGCTACTAGCTGTCCAAAACTAATGGTAGAGGTCTTGGAGAACTGAGAACAGATAGAGAGGCAGGAAACTACAGTGGTATATTATCTGTGTTTTAATAAAGTTTGCCTAAAGATCAGACATCAAAGCAGCCATACTAGTCAGCCATACAGGCCAGGGAATGGTAGCACACACGTTTAATCACAGAATTCAGGATACAGAAGCAGAGGGATCTCTGTGAGTTTAAGACCACCCTAGACTACACATGATTGAATCTGTCTAAAAGAGAAAATACTCACATAATGGTGATCACAGAACGTGGAATCACACACCTTTAATCCCAGCACTAGGGAGGTGAAGACAGGAGGCATATGGCTGAGCAGAGAGAGGACTATAAAGCGGAAGAGATAGGAACTCAATGGAGTGTGGATTGTGTGGTGTGGAGTCTTCAGGATTCATGAAGACAGGATCTCACCCATTTTCAAGCAGAGGTAGAGGCAAGATACAGTGGCAGGATGCTTTTCTGATTTTCTGGTTAAACCCCAATATCTGTCTCTGGGATTTTCTTATTTGTGATACATTTGGAACCAAACTTGTGGGATTAAAATTCACACACACACATACACACACACACACATACACACACACACACACACACACACACACACACACACACACACTTTACAGACAACAGCTTAGGCTGGAGCTAAAAATGACTGCAGTCACTGCCCTACTGGCTAGGTTTTTCTTTTTTTCTCCTGTTGGGCTCACCATGAACCCCCTTCTCAGGCTTTTGACAAAATAGGTAGCTTCCTTGAAATACAGTCAGGCTTTTACTGGTCTACACAGCAACAATAAGCCTCATATCTTGATCAACAGTTGTGGCAGATTTGGTAAGACAATTGGAAATTCTTAAAGAGAGGAATTAGTTAAAAGAGAGAGTTTTTTCCACCTTAAAAATTGGTAAACACCATTACATTGTAGAGATTTGTGTCTCTGCATGATAATAGGCTAAACAGTTTAGAAATGGATAAATGAGAGGATAAAAATTTAGATTGTATTTATGTAGTGTTAATTGTAAACATTATTAGCATTATCATTTTTGTTCTTTCATTAAAAATGTTGGTTAATATGAGTTCTAAGATACAGGACTTATAAAAATTTCATAAACAGACCACAGAGATAATCAAATCCAGACAGAGTGATTTTAATGGAGAACCAATTTCAGCATTGCATTATAAGAAGAGAGAGAAACGGCCTAAGGTTTTCATTCAACCAAACTTAACATGTCCAGTAAGCATATAGCAGTTGTCAAATGGTAGAGGAACTGTTACAACTAACTGGATGTCTGTGTCAATGTTATATTTAAGGAGATTCAAGGAAGAAATAGTCTTATATGGCATGCATTCAACTTTGGTTAAAAAATGGTAAACTCGTGGTCAGTTGTAATAGAATTATCCATAAAGACTAGATAGAATTGGTTAAAGCTGTTTTAGAGCCTGGTCCACAATTACAGTGGAGTACCTGGTTCAGAGAAGGGGCTAAGAATATTGAATATTGGACTAAAGTTAGAGGTATGGAAATCTCCCAAATTCAAATTCCTGGAGAAGGAAATTATGCCCCTATAGAATGACAGTCTGTATATGATAGCAACACCCTGGATTTATGCCATGCAGCATCTTTGAATACTTGGGACATAACTGAAGACATAAGAAAGAAAATTGAGCCATTAACATTCAGGTTCTTACCCCAATATCTAATTTCTGAGTTTTTATTAATAAATAATAATTAGATAAACACACCACCTGGCATCCAACTCTGGGCATTAATTCCTAAGATAATCATTTTACCCCGGCTTTCTAGCCACTGGAACAACCCTCATCAGCTGATTTTCCTCCCTCACCCCAATCACTCTGTGTGAGTCAGAGATTTTCATGTTGTTGCCTCTCTACAACACCCTCCAGCTGTTGTCCATTCCCTGCCCAAAACTCCACAAGCATCTGCACTGCAATTGCTATCTAAGATAGCCCCCATTCACCGCTAGCCAACTCTGCCTACAGCTGGCCCCCATGCCCTCATTTCCTAAGACACATGCTTCTTCCACATGTTGTAAATGTTCCCATATTTGCTTTTTTGATGGCTGGCTCCCTCTCCCTATGGTTTTGGGGTCCCCTTGCACCCTTCCTCAGTTCCTTGAGATACCAGTTTAGTCATCTCAACACCTGCTGGAGCTTCTATTTTTGCTGTGACCTCCACACACTCAGCTCCCAGCTACCTGCAAGTAGCTAAAGCTGTCCTCAGTCAGACTGCACTCCCTGTGTTCTCTACCCATCCATGCTTCACAGCCACAGCCAGTCTCACACTTCACTGTCATCATCAGCATATCTGGTAAGACATCTGGGAGTTATTGGGGGATAGGTTTTTTCAAATAAAAATGCTTTTCCACACATTTAAAATGGGAAACATTATGATGTATCTACTTAAGTCTCTGGAGAGTTCCACAATTGATAGTTTGAAAATGGAATAATTGAATGAAGAGATAGTCAACTTATCTTGGATTGACATAATATCAATTATAAGCACTATAATTTCATTAATTCTTTTTTATCTGAAAAATAGTTATTTCATATTGGTCCAAATATTAAAAAATGATTGATAACTTAAAATCCTTAGGAAGACATACTAATGAAATTAAGTAAAATATACACACATGGACAGAGGAGTTTAGAGCATAAGATACTGCAGCATTGCATCATGACACTGAAGAGGAGCTGCCCAAGGTTATCAGAAAACAAACCTTTATTTATACAATTATAATTCAAGAATGACAGCCAGCACCTTCAAGACTATTCGGAAGTTAACAGGGATCCTACAGAAATGTTAGATTTGAAGAGATTTAAGGAAGCAATATTTTTATATGCTACAATTCACTGTCGTTGAAGCAGATATCTAATTCATGAGGTATACAGAAGAGAAATATTCCCCAAGACTAGAAAGATTTAGTTATAGCATTATGGCAAGTTGACCATGAGTTACAATAGAAAACATGGTAGAGAGACATAACTAGTGTCATAGAACAGTAAGGAAGGGCTAGAAGTCTTGAGATTTCCCAAAATCAAATCCTGGGTGAGGGTCATTATGCTGAATTGGAAAGACAGAGTATATTTGATCATCACACCTTGGCTTTATGCCATAAAGTAACTTTGAATGTTTGGAACAAATTGAAGAATCAGGAAAGAGGAATGTTGTGAATTAGCTTGATATATGAAATAACCAGGCCAGCTTAAGGATAACAATTATATTTTTAATGGTTATAATGGGGAACTCACGCCACAAGAATGGGGAGTCCCACTTCCTCTGTGTCCAGTGGGAATTGCACAGAGAGCACATACCTGGTCCATCCCAGTTTTCTTCCATGCTTTAACTAGGCATGATTGGTTAACAGAGTTTCCCCATCATCTCCCCCTTTTGTCTAAATAAGATCGATCCAAACACAATACAACTATATACAATAGGAACAGATACCAAATATAAAGTTACAAACAATATAAACAATATTAAGCAAAGAACACATAACAAAAGTTTTACTAAACATTCTATTTCAAGCAGTCTAAATCTTGCATTTAAATTAAGCTTGGCTAAATCATGAGGAAGGTAACTACAACTATCTAATTTTCAACCCCATCAAAGATCTGAGAAGGGAAACAATATTGCTCAAGTAAGCAGGAAGTGCAATGGAGCAACTTCCAAAATGTGCAACAAATGACAGAGACAACTGGCTACCTGTGCAATCACCCAAAGTCTCATTTGCAATATTGAAGCAACCAACTAAGGCTTAACATAACTGACAGACCATTTTCAAAGGCAAGAAACTTTTCAAAACTCTTACCCTGTCTTGGCAGGATTTGACAGTCTGGTTTTATCCATTTAAGGATACAATGTATCTTTGTCAGTTGTTGAGGTATGGGTATTTCTTCGCCCAAAGGCCAGTTCTTCCAAGAAGACAACAAGCTCCCAGCAGAGTGTCTTTGGTGCTCAACATTCTTTTGGGAATAGATTGGTGCTGCCAAGAGCAATTGTGTCTCACCAACACAGAGCTCTAAATTAGATTAAATGCAATTTTCTACAGCTCTTTGAAGAGGATGAAGATTATCTATACAGAATATAATCTCTAGATATCTAAAGAACCTGATTAGTCTAACTATAAATATGACAAACATAGATGCCTACTGATATATAATTCTTAATACCTATCTAACTTAAAGACTAAGACAATAAACAACTGTGCAATAAATGAGGACAATGACCTCCAAATGTAAACAATGTATAAGTATCTTGATCAGAGGTAGAAATGTACACTGCAATATGGTAAATATATATCAATACATAAGTGCAGCACACAACGCCTGTCTGTGCTCTATGCACTACTATACAGTTTGCGAGATTGGGCAAGGGGCTAGAGGTTGAAACACACAAAGACACACAGAGACAGCACAGACAGAGAAACAGACAGAGGCATGGACCTCTAGTGTCTGGTAAAAAGCCATTTATTCAATAGCACCATGGAGGCTTATATACCCAACAGTCATGTGGGCCAACAGGTTAAAACCTTATCCTCTGATCCTCAAGGCAACACATGCTCGTGAAGCAGAGCTGGTAAACAATAATGACACAGCTTTCAGTAACTCAAATCAGAAGGAAACTAAAGATCTCTAGCAGGGAAAAGCAGCTGGAGGCCAGGACTACAAATGATCCCAACATCTCCCCCCTAAATTTTTTATAAGACAGAAGACCCTCCTGATTTAGGTCATCTCAGAAGAGTAAACCCTTACCAGTCTTTGGGAGGCCCCTTCCCTGTCTTAGGCGGGCCCTCTTCTGTAGAAGTTGCCCATCTACCGAGGAATCTTCATTGTTTGTGTAGTATTTGCAACCAAACCTGGGGCACATCTGACTTACTGGCCAACAGGCTCAGAAGGACTTGCTAAGTGACCATATGATGCATTCTCATGGATTGTCTGATTTTACACAGAATACAGAGATGAATGCCCATGGCAACAGGCGTTAATATTGCCAGCAAGAGGGTCCCCAATCACCACTGGACCCAGCCTCCCATTTGGGCTATGGTATTCTACCAATCCTTCGGCTAAAACGGGGCACACAGGTATCGACAATCTGGTGTTCTAATTGTAACATTCCAAGGGCTATTCAAGTAACCATTGGGCTGTTTCACCACATAAGAGGCATTAGCAATATTAACAGGTGTCACACAAATGGAATAATAAAAGTGTGAACAAGACATTTGTTGTACAAGCCATAAGAAGTCCACCTCCTCCTACAATAGGGCAGTTTGTTGGTTTAAATTCAAAAGTCCAAATGTAATGTGGACATTCAGGGCATTCTGAGTCTGGAGAGCATCGTTGACTTGTGTTGCCAGTTTATCCATAGTGTCCAACATCAACAATGTTTGTGCCATTGCCAGTCATGCGACCATGGCTGCAGTAGCCAACACCACGATGACAGCAACCACCACAGCTGTCACTCCAAAATCGCGTTTCTCTCGATATAGGGTCATCTCAGTCGGCTTAATCTTTTTGGTAATTGGCAGTGGTATGATGGCTGGTACCTGAACCAACAAGGCAGCACTGGAGTGGTCATTCCAGCAGTCGCTCAAGCCACAGTTTCTGAAAGAACAACCAAGAATCTTTTCCCCCAAAGGTGCTATTCCATACAGCATGTGCCACAACCGGCACAGGCAGCATGCAGGCTCAGAGACCTTCCACAGCGCGGGTTTCTCAGGTGCTGCGGGTAAGCCTACCGCTCGCGCTGCAGACTCTTGGGAATGCAGAGCCTGGAACCACCACTGCCTTCTCCTTGCACCACTGCTGCCTTCTCAGGGCAGCCCAACGAGGTTTGTGCTCCAGCTTGTCTGGGCTCCAGCACTTGTTGTCGCATTTGCTGATACTCCTGGCACTGCTGTGGCATCCCCCAGGCTGGGCACCGACTGGGCCAGGGTAACGTGCCTTTCACCACAGCCACCTAGCAAAGCTCTGCTCCAGCTGCCTTCTAGCCCCAGCTGCATTCATTCTGGGTCCAAACTGGTGCATGGAACTCAGGAAAGCAGGCTTGCTGCTCCAGAACTACTGAAAGGACCCCACTTAAACAATCTTTTAGGGAAATTGGGTGTTGTCAACCTGTCTGGCTACTTCCTGCTGAGCAGGGGTGCTGCATTCTTGGGGGTATTTTATTGCAACATTTCAGGGGGTCTCGGTGAATCAAACCACATGAATCTCGAATAAATCCTCAGGTTCTCATCCTCTGTAGAGACAAAAGAAGAACCTCTTTTCCAAAGCATCAAAACCTTAGGCCCATACTTTAAAGTCAAAATACCTTTCTTAGCAGTTTCCAGAATCAAATGTCTTTTTCCAGTCCAGAACACAAAAGGCAACACAATCAACACAATACAATAATATACATCTGTACACATTTTATCTTTTTGAGCTGTACACATTCTATCTTTTGGAGGTCTTCAATTCACCCTCCTGCCTCCTACTTCAGAGGGTTTCCTGTCTTAATTTCCTAACACATCCCTAGCCGGGGACGACCCTGTCCGCTTACCTCTCTTTCTCGGTTGGACTTCTACTTGCCATGCCTGCACGGCCTGAAACTGAAACCGAGCGAGGGACGTCAGAATTAACACATACCCCAATCCACCCTCACCTTCTGAGGGTGACCTCTCAGCCTTCCCTAGTTCCCGATCTCGGTGAAACCTCCATTTGCAGCGCACAACACCTGTCTGCACTCTATGTGCTACTATACAGTTTGCAGCTTCGGGCAAAGGGCTGGAGGTTGAAAGACACAAAGACACACAGAGACAGCACAGACAGAGAGTCAGACAGAGGCACGGACCTCTAGTGTCTGGTAAGAAACCCGTTATTCAATAGCACCATGGAGGCTTATATACCCAACAGTTAGGTGGGCCAACAGGTGAAAACCTTATCCTCTGATCCTCAAGGCAACACGTGCTCCTGAAACAGAGCTGGTAAACAATTATGACACAGCTTTCAGTAACTCAAATCAGAAGGAAACTAAAGATCTCTAGCAGGGAAAAGCAGCTGGAGGCCAGGACTCCAAATGATCCCAACACATAAACAAAATTTTAAACAGAGGTAGAAGCATACAAGCATACAATGTTCAATATAATTCAACTTTGTATCAGCATACAAGAATCTAGACCAATGTAATTCTGCATAAACAATAATTCACAAATATCAATCTATTATCCCATCATCCAATTCCCCCCCTTTTTAAAGATCCCTGAGCTTATAAAATTCCTCCCCCAACCCTCAAACGTATACCAACTATAAAGAACCCCTAAATGATGTCCCTAAGCCTGAGGACATGCTTTGTTGGGAGAGGGGACGTCATCTTCTAGAATTACTTCTAGCTGTCATGGTGGTGATGTTTATTCTATGATATCCTGTGAAAGTAAAATGATGGTTAAATTTCAAGATTAATGTCTGGTAAGATTGCAAATAGTCTCTGAGTATTTTGTGAAAGTCTGGCCAGAATGTTGTAAAAGAGGTGCACCATTTCAGCTAACCAAGTTGGAATCATCTTGTGCAGCTGGTATCCAAAACAGGTCTTGTAGTAGCACTATCAGTGTCATGATGTCATATCAACCAGGTGGAGTTGTTGTTGTGGGGCCTCATCTTCTTCCTAGAAACATCAGAGATTACTGCAGGAAAATTCATTGTTCATTGTGGAAAATTTAAGCATCATTTATAGAGATGTATACAGACATCTATATTCAATGAAAAGTATGATAAAGAGAAAAACGGATATGAAGAAAAGTGAGGATGTTTTCTAAATTATTTTTCTTTCTTTCCCATATCATGGCTCCTGACATGGGAAAGAAACTCTGAGTTTTTCTCTTGACAACAGGCTTAGAATTAGAGAGGGTCCAAGCCAGTGTCTGACTCCAAGACCAGATCTATATATTTATAAATATAAATACATACATATACATATATAAATGTATATACATTCACAATATTTATGTTTATGGAAAATATTTGGTTTTCTTGATGATCCTTATTGGGTAGTTATTGTTCCAACTGTCAGTAGTCAAACATCCAGGGTCCCTTGAATTTTTTATAGATGGACGTTTTCCTACAGAGTTAAGAACAGAACACTGCCCCCATTATATATGTTTTTCTTACCACGTGTATGATTATCATCATTGTGGATAAGCTGTCATTTCTCTTTCCAAGAGGTTTCTCCACTTCAAACCAAACCTTTATTAAATTTGATGGTATCCACAATATCTCTTCTCCTGTAGAAACAAGAGCAAAACCCCTTCCCCAACGCAGCGCATCTCCTGGCTTCCATTGCGAGGTAAGCACATCCTTGAAATAAACCGGTTGATTTAAGTCAGCAGACTTTTCCATTATACAATGTCTTTCTGCTGCTGTTGTCCCTTTCTCATTAGCGTTAAGAAAATTCAAGGTTAATAAGGCATTATGTAATCTATTTCTGGGGGAATTTTCCACCGCTTTCTGTTTGTTTAACATATCCTTCATAGTTTGATTCGGTCTTTCTATAACTGCTTGACCTGTAGGATTGTGTGGTATACCTGTAACATGTTTAATATTATAATAAGCAAAAAACCGTTTCATTTTTCTAGAGACATAAGCTGGGTCACTATCTATTTTTATTTGTGCAGGTATACCCATGATGACCATAACTTCTAATATATGTGTGATTACTGAAACAGCCTTTTCTGAGCTTAAAGCAGTTTCCCACTGAAAACCTGAATAAGTGTCAATGGTGTGGTACACATATTTTAATTTGCCAAACTCTGCAAAGTAGAACATCCATCTGCCAGATTTCATTCATTTGAGTACCCTTTGTGTTAGTCCCTGCAGGTGGTGGTGTTTGGTTATAGAAAGAGCAAGTAGGTCATCTCTCTATAATCTTGTCAGCTTGTTTGCATGTAATGAAAACTCATTCTTTAAACCTCTGCTATTGATGTGATGTTTTTTATGAAATTCAGAGGCCTGAAGCATGCTTTCAATCAATAATTGATCAATTTCTGCATTACCTTGTGCTAGAGGGCCTGGCAGACCCGTCTGGGATCAGATGTGTGTTACGTACATAGGACAAAGCCTATTCCTGATTATGTCTTGCACCTGGATAAACAATGAAGTCAATTCTGCATCATCTGGTATAAATTCAGTGGTTTCAATATGCAAGATAATTCTTTCTGCATATTGCCAATCAGTAACTGTATTAAGAGGTTCTTTAAAATCCCTTATCACCATAAGAATGGCAAATAATTCTGCCTTCTGGACAGAATTATAAGGGCTTTATTCCACCTTACTCAATTCTTCTGATTTGTTACCTGCTTTCCCTGATTTATTATCATCAGTATAAAATGTATGGGCTCCAGGTATTGGAGCATCATATACAATTCAAGGAAGAATCCAAGAAGTTCTCTTTATAAGGTTAAGTCTATCACTTTTGGGATAGTTGCTATTAATTTCTCCCCAAAAATTAGCACAAGCTCTTTTCCATGGTTCATTTTCTTCCCATACCTTTTTTATTTCATCAGTAGTGAAAGGCACTATAATTTCTGCTGTGTCTATACCTGCTAGCTGACTAAGCCTCAATTTACCTTTTATAATTAATTCAGAGATTTTTCCACATAGCTTTTCAATTTTTTACTTGGTTTTTGTGGTAAAAAGATCCATTCTGAAATAATATCTTCCCTCTGCATTAAAATTCCTGTAGGAGTAATTCTGGAAGGTTAAATGACTAGAATACAACTAAGATTTGGATTCACCCTAACCACATGTGCCTCCTGCATTTTTTCCTAAACCACTGTCAGTTCATTTTAAACTTCAGCTGTTAATTCTCTGGGACTATTCAAATCTTTATCACCATCTAAGGTTTTTTTTAATGATTAGATCTGGTGTTATCCCAACTGCCTGCCATAGGCTGGAAATGTCTCCTAACAATCTTTGAAAGCCATTAAGAGTCAGTAACTGGTCTCTCCTAATTTGTGCCTTTTGTGTCCTAATTTTTTGTAAACCTATTTTATAACATGGATAATTGACAGAATCTCCTCTCTGTATTTTTTCAGGAGCAATCTTCAATCCCCATTTAGGTAAAACTATCTTTACTTCTTCAAACATTCTTTCTAAGGTATCTATGTTTGAATCAGATAGCAAAATATCATCCACGTAATGGTAAATTATAGACTTAGTAGGCTGAAAATTATTATAAGTAGGCATCTGTAATATCTTCTAATGTTTTCCTAAGAAACATAAGTTTTGGGGGCCTCAGGAATGTTAATCTTGGTATTCCATTGTTGCAATAGGTCAGAACCCCACAAATTCACTGCAATATTGGCTATATATTGCCTTAGTTTTCCTATTTGCACTTCTGGCCCTATGCATTCAACACATCTCATGATCTGTCTTACTCAAGATAGGGTTCCATTTCCCATGAACTGAATATCTACCTCCTGAAGAGGCCAATTCAGATGCCAAGATTCTGGAGTAATGATATTTACATCCACACCCATGTTTAATAAGCCTTCAATAAAAATGCCATTTATACACACCCTTAGGTTTGGTCTTTCTTCATTTATAGAAGTCTGCCAGAATATGAGTTTCCTCTGTCTTACCAGAGCTCTTGACTCATTCTCTACATTTATCTCATCATTCAGACCATTATTGCTTTTGACAACGAGTATGGGGCTTTTTATTTTTCCTGACGAGACACATTCTCCACAGTAACTGGGAATGACTGTACCACATTCGTCATGGGGGCCTATGAGATGCCCCCCATGGCATTTCCCAATGGCATTGGTTTGCCTTGTCTATCTTTTGTTGACCTACATTCATTGGTCCAATGTCGGCCTTTGCCACACCTCTTACATACACCTGAAGGCTGAGTCCTCCTATTTCTGTCATTCCCAGAAGAGGCATTTTTCCTGGAAATCTATTGCTTAAAATCGCTTCTCATATGTCCCATTCTACCACAATTAAAACATTTGGTATTTTGATGTCTTATCTTACCATTGGAAATTGCTTCTCCTACCCAAGCTTCAGTACCATAGTCAAGTGTCTCAAACATTCATTGTATATAAGACCCATTCATCCATGGGTGCTGATCTGATCTTTAAAGGCCCCAAGATCCTTTTGGACTGTATGTTGGCATTCTCATAAGCCAAAGATTCAATTATTATACGTCTAGTTTCTGGGTTAGTTATCCCTATTTGTACAGCCCTAGTTAGTCTTTGCAAAAAATCACTAAAAGGTTCTCTCTGACTCTCTTTAACCTTAAGATATGATTAAACTCTATTTCCTAGTTCCTAAATTCTGTCCCAAGCCTTTAAGGTGGCTGTGGTACATAGGGACAGGGTGTGGTCATCATAAAGAGCTTGATCCTAAGGATCAGAGTAAAGTCCTTCACCGAGAATTTGATCTAAGGAAATCTCAGTTCCTTTTGCTTTTTTCTTGTTGCTCTAAAATTCCTGCTTCCTCTCTAAGAAAGCATCTCCAATGCTTTGTGGTCCACTTTCTAGGACATCTGAGATTAACTGAGCCCAATTGTGAGGTTACTGAAAGCCAAGGATTTGACCATCTCCCTAACAAAGGACAAATGTAGTCCATAAATCACAGTTGCTTGTTTAATTTCTTTCAGATCATTCATGCATAAGGGCTCCCATGTATATTCCTTGACAACCTAAGTGTATTTGGAGCCAGATACCTTTTCTGATGTAATTACTGGAAAGGCAGGTAGAACTCTGGGGAAGTTATCCTGGAGAGTTTTACATACTGACAAGATCTGCCTTTTTACATTTTGCTCCTGGTCATCAAAGTCAACAATTTCCTCAATCTTTTCAAATCTGTTTACCATTGCCTTTTATAAAGTCTGGACCTCCTGTCCAGTATTCTGCTCTAATACCCTCATTGAGGATTCTAAGGTATGAAGTCTGTCCAGTAGAGATAATATCTCATCTTTGGACATCATCTTCTTGGCATGCGTATTACCTTCTTGGAGAGACATTCTATCAGTCAATCTGTAATGCCCCTTTGACAGAGTCCGATTAATACATTCAACAGTGCGAATTCTCTCAAATAATGTTTCAGCACCCACTGTTATGGACTGGGTTTTATGTGCCAAACCAGCTGTTTCCTTCTCAAGAGTGCTGAATATCTCTTTAATAAATTACTATCAGACAGTACCTTTTCCAAGAATATCTCAGTTGACTGAGTCCTGTTAAACAAAGTCCTAGTATCCTCCTTCAGATGTGCAATCTCTTTTGCGAAAAGTTTGTTATTAGTCTGTACCACGTCTAAAAGCTCCTCATTCAACTGAGTTTTGGTATTCAAAGTGTTTGTATTCTCCCTTAGATGTATGACCTCCTCTGTAAGAAGCTTGGTACCAGTCTGTATCATGTTTAAAAGTACCTTAGCTGACTGAAATTTTTGAGTTAAGATGGTCATGTCCTACTTTAGATTTCCAACTTCTTTTGTAAGAAACCTGGATTCAGTCTGTAAAGACTTTTAAGAAAACAAAAGTAAACCCTAGAAATAGGAATAGCAATGTAGGAGGGACATCATATGCATCTTGTAAGACCTCACACATGGTATAAGTGAAAAGACTATTGAAACCTTGAACAGTTAGATTGTCTGTCATATTGCCGATTTTATATCAGTAAATCTCACCTGTGGTTCAATCAGCTGGAGTAGGAGCAATAACCATTGCCTACCAGTAGGTCTCACGGTGCACTAGAATTCATGTGCTCAGTTTAGATCGGAATTTAGGTGGAATACTGAAAAATATACTCAATCAAGAAATTTTTTAGTATAAATCACAGACCGTGTATTCTGTGAAGGTCTTTGGCTGTTTCATAGCCACACTAGACAGGTCTCCTACTCTGGAGGTGGCTGGACTCAAAGCCTGTGGCCCTGGGTGGCGGCAGCAGCGGCTGTGGTTGGGTTCGTGAGCTGGGTGCAGTGGGGTCTGTGGCCTAGAATTGCACCAGGAAAGTGCATGGGAATGGCCTTTGCCCATGGTGGCAGTGGAGCTGGGCTGGGGGCATGCCCTGGGCAGTGAGGTCAGCAGCAGAGCGGGGCACAGAGGTAAGCCAAGGGGGGAGTGCATGGGGACACAGCTATGGGGCTTGGAGTTGGGTGTCGAGCTCGGCCAGTCTATGCCCAAATGAACATGGCGTGGACCCGGCAGGCCAGAGCTGCCAGAGTCTCTAGGGGTCCCACGTTGGGCTCCAGGTGTTGCAAATTAGCTTTATATGGGAAATAACCAGGAAAGCTTAAGTATAACAACTATGGTTTTAGTGGTTATAATGGGAAACTCACGCCACAAGAATGGGGAGTCCAACTTCCTCTGTGTCCGGCAAGAATCACGCAGAAAGAGTGCGCACCTGGTCCCTCTCAGTTTTCTTCCTGAGTTTCCGGTAGCCATGCCTTAACTAGGCATGATTGGTTAACAGAGCTTCCCCATCAGAGGAATGAGCCACTTACTAAAAATTTACAAGGCCAGAAAGAAGCCTTCTCTGATTTCTTACAAAGATTGACTTCAACAATAAATAGAATGATATCAGATCCATATTTATATGAATATTAATTGAAACTTTGGTTTCTAAAAATGCTAATTCAAAATGCAAAAGGGTAATACAGCTGGTATTGATCTCATTATTATAATGATAGAATAGAAGAAGTGAGTTCTAAAATTTTTAAGAAAAATCAAAAGGTTAGTTGTTTTAATTATTATAAATTATTATTATAATAATTGAGATGACAAGGTCATCTCAAAGAGGATTGTAGGCAAGCTATTACTAGGCACAATATTTTTTCAAGAAGTAATCCAAACATAAGGCCCCAGCCTTCAGAAATATGGAGAAAGTGTGGCAAAGGCTGACATTGGACTAATGAATGTAGACCAATATGGAACAGGGAAGGTAACCCTTTGCCATTGGGAAATGGCATAGGGGGCCTCTTACAGGCCCCCATGTCAAATTTGGTTCAGTCATTCTCTGTCACCATTGGGGGAAACTCCTCCACAGTGCAATCAAAAGACTTAATGCCTGTTGTAAAAAAAAAAACCATACTGCTCTGAATGACATAGAATCTTTAGAAGACAAAAATTTCAATAGAAACCATAAATCAAATATTTAGGCAAATTTTTATGAATGAACAAAGACAAAAGTTAAAAAATGCAAATAAATGGCAATTTATTTGAGGGTTCAATAGACACAGGGACAGATGTACCAATAATTGCACAAAAATCTGGCATCTGAATTGACTTCTTCAGGAGGCAAATGTTAAACTTCTTGGGATTAGAACTTTCTCTCAGTTATAATCATTTACTAGATGGGGTGGAGTTTATAGGACCAGAAAGACAGAGGAAAATTAAATTTGTATGTGACCAACATAGCAATGAATTTATGGGGATATGATTTCTTACTGCAAAGGAATACTCACATTAACATTCTTCCAATCTCAGAAACAAAACATAAATTAACGTATGTTTCTGAGAAAAATATTAAAAGGCATTATAAAGACCAGTCACCAAACATTTAGGTTGTATATAAGCAGAGCACAAACGCTGTTGATCTTTCAAAGGTACCAAAATCCCTAGGTCTAAAATGCTTAAGTAACAAACCTGTCTGATTGAAACAGCCTTTGACATCAGAAAAATTATAGATATTAGAACAGCTTGTACAGGAACAAATATAAGTTCAATTTATAGAAAAATTGACAAGTCCATGGAATTCTCCTATATTTGTCATTAAAAGGAAATCTGGAAAATATAGAATGATAAGAGATCTCTTTACAGTGTGGAATTCCTTGTCATCTCTAGTACCTAAAGGATGGTCTATTATAATTAATGATTTAACAGACTGCTTTTTGCTATAATTTTACAAGTACAAGATAAAGAAAAATTTGCTTACTAATAATAATCCCCAGCTGGTTAAAAAATATCAGTGGAAAATTATTCTACAAGGAATGTTAAGTCCTGCCTTGAGTCAATATTTTGTACACCAGCCATTGGAAATAGTTCATAATCAGTTTTTACAATCCCTAATTTACCATTATATGGATGATATCTTACTAGCTTATTCAGGTGCAGATACCTTAGAAAAATAATAAAAGAAGTGAAAAAATATTTGCCTTGTTGGGGATTACAAATTACTTCAAAAAAAAAATACAAAGAAGAGATTCTATTAACTACCTAGGACATAAATTCAATAGCAAAAAGTATAAATTTGGGAAGATCAATTACTAACACTTAATGATTATCAAAAATTGCAGGAATATATTAAATGGCTATGGCCCACAATAGGTTTGAAAATTCAAGAACTATATAATTTATTTCAAAACTTACAGTGTGGTAAGGTCATAAATAGTATGAGAAAATTATCAGCTGAGACTGAGAAAGAATTGACTTTGGTAGAAAAGAAATTACAGGATGCATATGTGGATCATTTGGATCCAGAGTTGAGTAAATTCTGGCTACATTCTCCTGTAGGAATTCTAATGCAGAAATAAGATATCTTAGGTCAGATATTTCACCACACAGAGTAAAAACTAAAGACCTATGTAGAAAAAGTTTCTGAATTGATTCTGAAATTAAAATTGAGATTTCATCAACTAAAATAAGTATACCCAAAATAAATTAGAGTAGCTTTTACTAATGAGGAAATTTCCTCATTAGGACAGAAAAGAAACATTGGCAAGGAGTTTGCAGAAATTTTTAGAGAGATTAACAATAAATATCTCAAAAGCAAGGGACCAATTTATAAAGAGAACTAATTGGATCTTTCTTCACATTGTGTAGGGAACACCAATTTCTGAAAATCCTACATTCTATGCTGAGACAAATATATCATGAAAGGCGGGTTACAAATAAAAAGAGTTAAATAGAGTGACTCAAAGCACTTATGATTCAATTCAAACTCAGAATTTTATGCTAGTCTCATGGATTTATTACATTTTACAGAACTTCTTGGTATAGTTACTGTGTTTCAATCTGCACTGGATAAATGAGGTATCTAAAGAAAAATGTTGATGAATCCTGAGAAAAGTTCCCAAGAAAAAGATTAAACTAGCCTAATGGTATAACACATTTCCAACAATATAAAATTTCATAAATATTCACTAAAGTTTGTTTCTGCTGTTCTCTATAGATATACAAGGCATATGGTCTTTCCGTAGTTAAAATTCAATTAAAATTCAAGACTGGCTCTGGAGTTGGAGCATAGTGCTCTCCTTTTGTAATCCCAAGCATGCTTGTTAAAGGAAACTCAAAATCTCTGTCTCACTTCAAAAGATCACCCTGGTATGGGACGGAAGAAAAACCAACATTAATGGGCTATTTTGTTGCCACTAATCTCATAATCTTTCTTTTTATTTTTGCTCTTTAAAACTTTTCTTTGGGTATAAATATTTGGTATAAAAAAGGTATAGATAATAGCACAAAGTTTATAAAATTACATATATATTTAAAATTACTGTTGTGATATTAATGGTCATATAGTGTATTAATTCTAGAAAAGGCTTACACATAATTTTGAGCTTGAGTCTGAATCAGGCAACTAAAAATTAAGTTTGTGTACTTCTGATATACTTAATAAATTGAGGTCCTTTAACCTCTCTGAGATTTGCTACTTATGACATTTAAAACGTTAAAGCTTTCAAAAGTGAAAAATTTCTCATGAACCATTTCTCAGTGAACCATTTTCTGCATGACTATTTCTCAAAGAGACCTTTAAAGTTTCCAAAATGATGACAGAGCTCCACAAAAAAAAGAATTTCACCTGTACACATTAGTGGTAATTCTACTACGTTGACAAATGCAACCCAAAGATCAGCTATGGACTCCAAACTGCTCAGGATAATTTCAGGGCAGATAGCTGAGATAGTCCAGCCTTATGCACTACTTTAGCTAGGACTTCAGATAAGCCAAATACTTTTCCATTACATGGAAACTGGCAACAAATGACACAGCTAGCTGTCCCATCACTTGATTAATATCTCAAATTTCTCATGGTTCCCTAGAGATACTGTCACACTCAAGGCAACAACAAGCAATTTAGAAAACACAATGCCTGCATTCCCAAGAAGTGGGGTGGAATAGGTTTTGGTCATTCAATGGGTTTTGGATATTTGTCATTATTTAAGGGGGGTTGTTTAGAAATTGTTTTGGTAATCATCAGGAAAAAATCTGAGAAAAGAGATTAGACTCAAGGATCTCATTCTGAGAAGAAAAACGTGGAATATAGAATTAGAGAAAAAGGGGTAGATTATTAAGCATATTTTTAAAATAAAAAAATGAGTTACTCATCTTAAATAGTTACAATGGTATTGATTTTTGTATATTGATATAAATTTAAGGTTAGTTTTGTTAGAATATATTGTGCATAAGTTTCTACTCTTGTTTAACATATTGAACCCATTCAACTCATTTAGCAATGTAATGTAAATTTCTTGTCCTTGAAAGTTATTATTACAAACTATTTAGGATAATAAAGAAATACAGGTTAGTAGTTAGCCACCTATTATAATCAAACTTGTAGTCATGTTAGATATGTTTTTAAGGACAAACAGTTATATTTTTGATAGACAGGTGATCTTCAAACACAGAAAAATCTACATATTTTGGCATTTAACTTGTTTTAATAACATAAAGCTTTTCATGTCAATTAGACACATCTGCTCTTGGCAACACCAATATACTTCAGATGAGTTGGTGGTCAATGAAAAACGGCTATATGGAGTTTTTTTTTTCTTTGTGGCACAATTTAGTTACTTGGCAAGGAAATGTCATTGTTTTGACTGCTGAAAGTATGCTCTCCAAATGAGACTAGTAGCACAGAAAAGAAAGCCACTGCTAAATTTTGCCAAGACAAAGCTGAATAGTCCTTCAATTATGCTTCAGAGAAAAGTCTATCAGATTTCTAGTTTGTAGACCTAAGATGGATACAATAGAGTTACAGAATAACCTTTTGTGACTATACAGGAAGCCAGGTTTTTCTGTCATTTGCATATTTTCGGAAGTTGTTTGCTCTGTACTTCCTGTTACTCAAGTAATACTTTATCCCTCTTGAGTCTTCCATGGAAATTGAAGACTTGATAGTTATAGCTTTTCTTGTTACTAAATTCAGAAAAATCTCACAAAAGAAGTGTAAAAGATATAATATTGAGAGACATAGAGGGATAGATTTGGGTTGTCCCTACAAGTAAGGATAGAAAGTGAATTAGTTACAAAACTTTGGACTCACCGATATAAGATAGATAATGGAGTATTTTCTCTCAATTTTCCAAATGAAAATGTACTAGACATTGTAAATATAATTCTTATTTAATAATTATTGTTATTGTATATATTTTAGTAGGTTAGAATTCAAATATTCTCTTTTTATTTAGACAAATAGCAAATTGTTGTGTTGTATTTTTATCACATTCTGACAATAATGTTTGCATTGAATCAGAGAGTGGAGCTAGCTACTAGCTGAACAAAATTAAACCATAGAGATTTTGGAGTATCAAGGACTAATTGAGAGCCAGAAAGTTGTAGGGCAGGGCTTAAAGATGAATTTGGCCCTACTGGATGGAGGAACAGCAGAGATAGGAAGTCACTGGTTGCTTCTCCACTGCTTATTTGATAATTTATGTTTTCACAAGGATATTTAACTCATAAGTTTCTATTGATAAAGAAAAAACAGATAAATGCATAATAGTTTCACAAAAACACTATGCTAGCAGCCATCACATAAATTCAGAGAACATGGGGCCGATTCATGCAGACTTTCTTCTTGGTGCTTCAGTCTCTATGAGTCCATTATCCTAAACCTGACTGATGTTGTCTGATCTCAGAATCTATGCAGAGTTGGGCTTTCTTAGTACTTGAATGAGAAACATTTAAGTTTACACTCTCTAGTAGCTGTTATTCCTTTTCTTGGAGCTAGGGCTGACCTCAAAAAAAAAGGATAGTAAAAATCAAAAATTTAAAAACTGCTTTAAAAAGGATTGTAATCTTCACTTTTCTGCCATGCCAAGGGATTTATAATACATAAATTTTCAAATTAAAATAATGCATATATTTGCTTTGCTAAATTTAATGTATGTTGAACTTTTTAAAAATTAAATGTATGAGGTCACTAGAGGTTGTATAACACTATTATCACACAGCTATTAATTAAACCTCAACTGAACAAAGAGAGTGAATCAATGACTCTCCAAGATAAGGATGCCCTCAAGATCAATCTTGGGGCAAATGAATTTTTATGGGGGTTTGTAAAGAGATTATGAGTGAGGAACTTTAAGAACAAGAATGGTTTAGACAGATCTATCATCAAAAGCCAACTACATCAAGGGTAAAAGCTCACAAAATTTGGAAACATTTCAAAATATGTAGGTACTCAACGAATTGGAGAGTGTCCTTTTCTAGTAAGCTTGTATGGTATGAGTCTTTTCAATTCTATTGTGCTGGATTCTGCTGGTTCCTGCCTACTATGCTTATCTCTGCTTGTTCTAGGTCATTTGTTCTGTCTTATTGTCTTTCAGCAGTCTTTATTGCATATATGTGGTATGGTAAGAAGACCAAATTGAATCGGGTCAGTTTCCAAGATTTTTTTCAAGATTTTGATTTTTTTATTTCCTGAGTTTGAGGAACTTCTTTGTAATATGGAATGATTTACCTATCCTTGGAACATCTGTGATGAAGCATTCTCTACCAATGAGGGCTTTACTTCTTTTTAAATTGCAATGTAAAACAATACCATTTGGAGATTCGGGGAACTATATTATGATTGAATTCTGTGAGTTTAGATATTTTTTACTAATCAGGTAGAAACATCTTTTATATTTACAAATCTTATCTCCTAATTTGGGTCACATAATGTGTTTTGCTCAACATTTTGTTTCTAATTATCGAAAGGGCTATTATCATGTATATATACAACTGATGAGGTCAACCATAATCAAAATCATAGTTTCAAATCATACCAGAATTAAAGTTTAATGAAACTTGTCAATTTACCCTTTTATGGAAAATATAAAAAGACTAAACTACTTTTAAAAACAGAAAAGCTTAATATTAGTCAGTAGTAAAAACAAATATTGTGAGAAGAAATATGTGAATGAGAGATTTATTTAATATATATAATATATAACTGATAGATAGCATGAGTTATTTCTGGACTTTTCTAGTCTGATAAGTTAACAAGAGAGGACACATTAAAATATCAAATTAATTAGAAAAGAAGAGTGTAGTATTTCCAAAAATATAGTAATGATAATGTTTTGATGAGAAAATAATGTTAATTACTCTGATTATCATTGTCCATTGTGAACATGTACATATTATCACACTATTCCCACAAAGATGTATAAATAATTACATGTCAGCGAAAGAAACTAAATGTTCCCTTAAAATAGGTGACTAAATTTAAATTTGAACAATTATACTTTGGTGTAATTGTATAAATGGTTAATTTGACAAAATGTTTTAATATAAGTAAAAGAAATATAAGATTCAAATTCCAACTGAGAACAAAATATTTTTCCTTACTTGATAATGAACTTTGACTGTGTATTTGTATGTGGTATGTAGGACTTAATTTTCACATAAAAGGGATAGCAGTTCATTGTAAATTGAGACATCTGTGTATACAAATCTTAAAGCAAAATCTTCCACTTGACCAGTTACATTCATAGAAATTTTGTTTAAGAAAATCAAGTCTCTTATCCACCAAATGTTGTTTAATCATCCTTTACACATTTCAGAACAGACAGCAAAGCTTTTCAACTGTATGTTACAGACTATACAAAAGGAAATATAACCATCACCAAGCTGGATAAAGAAACCAACTTTCTCATTTTTCTTAAAAGTCACTCCATATAATATGAATTGATTTTCCATCTGTCCAGGTATCTAGTGTGCCCACTTAAAATGTTTTGATGGTATTGATTTAGAGAACTTCAAGATTCCTCCACTCTCCCAAGGCAAAATAGAATTGTACAAAGAATGAGGGTGGTTAATCTTGAAAAAACTTAGCAATAAATATTTACTAGTGGGAGTTTTGTTTTCCTTATTTTCAAGAGTTATTACATATTACCCATAAATTCTTAGAATATGCTTGAGCATTATAAAAAATAATTTTTAAATTGTACTGTATCTATTCACAAATTAGTGCATCAATTATTCCAATTTTTATTCATGTCACATGCTCATTTTTGTCATGTTTCAGCATTACAAATTATACTTCATAATCACCATCACATGGGTTTTAAATATATAAGATCTTCTATGCAAAAATGAAGGGCTGGCCAGAGGTTCAGGCCATGCTTAATTTTCATCAACTTTTCTATGACAGCAGACAGAAACATATTCTTTATCAATTAACTCCCATATTTTTGTTTCTTTCCAAAAATGCTTAAAAATAATAACTGGAAAACTCAATTTTTGAATTTAATGACTTATAAAAATTATTTAGAGATAGATAAAAGCCCATAGCATTCATGAATACCTAATAATGTTAGTTTTTATTTAAAACAGGAACATTTTACATCATTGATAAAGCATAGTCCAACAGATACATTTTCATTGTAAATAAGTAGTACCTGAAAGAATTCAATAGCATTTTATTTTCTATAACTATTGCTTTATTTAAAATTTGTAAGAGTCTACATTCTTTCTTAATTTACTAGATGCTATAAAATTTCAAGATAATTTAACCTCTGACACAATTAAATGAAAGCATCTAAAGTTTAGTGGGCTTGGGTCCATGTGGGTCAAATCCCACGACTACGATAGGGAATAGCAGCTGAGGTGGTATTTCCTTCTGTATGTTTGAATACCATTAATAAATAAAGAAACTGCCTTGGCCTGTTGATAGGGCAGAACTTAGGTAGGCAAGGAAGACAGAACTGAATTTTGGGAGAAAGAAGGGCAGAGTGAAGAGATGCCATGAAGCTGTGGGTAACAGACACTAGGAATTTTACCTGGTAAGTCACTGCCATGTGGTGATACACAGATTTATAGAAATGGGTTAAATTAAGATGTAAGAGTCAGCCAATAAGAAGCTAGAGCTTATGGGCCAAGCAGTGATTTAATTAATAAAGTTTCTGTGTGGTTATTTCGGGACTAAGCTAGCCTGGCAGCCAGGACGAACAAGCGGGCCCTCCTCCAACAAGCAGCAGGCAACTAGGCAGAGTGAGAGAGAGAGAGAGAGGACCTGGCATGAGCTTTTGAAACCTCAAAGTTTATCCCAGTGACACACCTCCTCCAACAAGCCACACCTCCTAATTCTTTCCAAAAGAGTTATACCAATTGTGTATGAAGTATTCAAATATATCAAGTGTGTGTACCTACAGACCATGCTCACTCAAGCCACCACAACAGACTTATAAAATGACAGAAAAGTGTGAGTACATAATTACTAATGTAGTAAAAAGAAGAAACTGATTAATCGAGAGGAGATAATAGAGAGGACAAATATGATCAAGATAAGTAATAGGCATGTATAAAAATATCATAATGAAACACTTTTTAAGCCATTTTTTGTGGGGTGAAAAGGAAACATCACATACTTTTGCTTAAAAGAAAACCAACAGTTAATAATATTATAAAAAAAATCTTAACATTCCTGTAAAATAAGTATTTTCAAAGAGTATAATAGAAAAATGTAAGTGGGATAGAAATTTAATTGCCCTGTATGATAACACTGTCTACTAAGTATAATATAACTACATATATATGTATATCACGTATGCATATTATGGGAAAAAGAGAAAACAACAACCAGTTACTGTATTGCAGCCACTATGAAGAAAATCTTTTTCAGGCTTTCCTGTATTTACAAAGACAAATATAATGCAAGGGCCGATGTGCTTGACTGCTCCTCTTTGTGGAGTGTTAGACTTGAGTTTCTCTTTCCTTAATTTGCTTTCATATTCTACACTTTTTCTTTTCCCAGAGGTACCCTTTGCCCTTAAACTGCTTGTGAAACACTGAGTGAATTTTTTGACACATAATTTATACTCAATAAATTTTTCTTCTTTTGTGGTAATTGGATGTTTATTATTTTCAATAGGCATACAGGGATAATATCAAGTTTTCATTTTAAATTGTTTAGAGGTGGTTATTTTATTGAAACATGACCAAGAGTACCCCTTACATTATAAGTGATGGAAAATCTGTGTCATTTTACATTAGGTGCCTCTGATGGAAACAAGAAAGAGAAATTCCATAGTAACCTGAGACATTGTGAACATAGACACACTCACACACACTGATTTTGTGGTTATTTCTGGAGTATAAATATTTAACACTATGCAGACATTTATACTACATATTATATTGAAAATTTTAAATGATTTCCACATCTACTTGGATATTTAATACAACTTTTAAGTTTAGTTTTGTGCATCATCTGTTAAGTATCAAAATTATGAGATACATTCCAGTAAAGTTTAATAAAATTGGCTAAGTTGGTACCTTACAAATAAAAATAAACACAATTAATTCTACTTCTCCCAGTACCAGATGCTTTTCTTTTCATATATTCTTAACCTTCTAGAAACTTATATGAACTTTTGTAACATTTTAATTTAAAATTCAGACATTTCTGTAAGTGCTATGAAACAAGGAACCAGTTAATTATCCAGTAAGAATAAAGGAGGTGTGTAATTCAAAACTCAATTAAATTTCATATGATTTTTTAATATGTTGAGAGCTGTTTCTATAGGCAACCAAACTTATAATAATGTGTAGATCATGCCGTATTGTTTATCTTCCACATCTATATTTTGTACTGACCCATGAGGTCTTTCCTCTGTTTTGGTGTAATCCCTTCCCTGTCAACTGATAATGCTATTCATACAGCCATCTTCTTTTTATTTTAACTATAATACTTGCCCTGGTGGTTATAATAATTCAGAAGTAAATGTTTAATCATCAGAATACTTTTAATGCAATTTTATCATCAACATTGAAAACTTCTATTCATTTCCCTGATTAATTAAACAATGGTACATGTTAGACATTTGGTAGACTCAGTTTTCTATTAAAGTTACTGCTTGCTTTGTCGTCTCCATCTATACATGTAAGAAGTAAATAGATTTACTGAGTTTCATGTTTTTCAGTTACCTGCTAGTGACCAAAGAGAAAAAAAAAACATTGTGTTAATACTCTGTAAATTGTAAACTAATCAGGAGGTCACCGTGTAAGTTACATTTTCTTTCTTAATTGGATTTTTTGTTTGCAATCCTTTAAAAGACAGTCTACCATATATAGATTCTGAAGTGTACAAGAAGATGCAGGCATCCCAGGAAGGCAATGATGAAAGAATGAGGAATTTCTGAATTTTGTTCCTTAACACATTCTGCAGTACTATAAATTGGTACAATGAATACATCAATTGTAATGATTCTCCACATTCAAAGCAAAAACAGGAAAGTATTCACTAGTCACATTACACTCTCCCATATACAGATCTCATGGGGCTTCATATGTTTGAACATCCTTCTCTCTATACTTGGCCAAATGTGTTCACCAACCACTGCCATATGACTGCTATAACATATGTTTGACAAAGCATACTTCAGAGGAAATCAAATAAATGGATCCTTGTTACTGTGCTATTAGAGACATAATGTTGTTTTGTAAACCATTCACTCCTAGCAATTCGGAGTGGATGGAGGGTGAACTGGAGGGGAGATTGTGTTGGGCAGGAGAAAGGGTAGAGGAGAGAACTATGATTGGAATGTAAAATGAAAAAAAAATACAGACATATCCAATGAAAGTATTTTACAGGAGAAAAGCAATATTGGAAATTAATTGGTACTTTTGGTTTTCAAAAACATACTATGTTGTGTTTTCAAACTATTGTTTTAATTTTATGGTTAAAAGAAATCTCTTGATTATAACGGCAAAACCTCTAACAAATCCCTGTATTTATTTTAGTCTTTGCAAAGCAAAAATTAGCGTATTATTACCTGGAATTTCTTAACTATTAGTACTATAAAAAGCTATGGGAATATTTGATTATACTATTATTTATTTGTAGTATGTGTGCATGTGTATGCCTGTGTATGTGTATATACATGAATGCAAAAATATCATGGTACATACATATGTGAAGAACACTCAAAACATTTAATCATTTTTCTGATCAACACATTTGTGCTCACCAGAAAAGTTACTAAAATTCTGTAACCTGTCCTTGATTTTTTCATTCAATCTAGAAGCATCTGTACATTTTATTTTTGTGCATGTTTTTAAATGCATTCTGTAAACTTTCATAAATTAGCATTAGAAATAACAAATATCTATCAGTGAAAAGGCATGATCTTTTAAGAATCCTCAAGGAATTAATAGAACTCTAAAACAAACCATTACAAGGGGTCTGTTTTGATATTGACCTTCTTGCTGCTCCCTGTTTACTCAGCCAATAATATGTTTATCTTTCCTGTTTTTTATTAACTAGTCCAAGATTTCAATAGTACATTTGAACAGAATAATAGAAGTTTCCAGACTCTTAGGTGTGTCATTTACTTTTATGTTGTTAGGACACTAACACAAGCAACTTACACTAAGTAGAGTTTATTTTGGCTTACAGTTCAATGTATAGTCTATCACTGTAAAAAAAGTCAAGGCAACAGAATCTTTAAACAGTGTGCCACATCGTTTCATCCATAGGTAGAAGTAAGTCTTGTATACTTGATCTCAGTGTTCTTTCTCCTTTTTATACAGTCTAGGATTCTAGCATATGAAATGATACCACCCATTTAAAGGATGGATCCTCCCACCTCAATTAGCTTATCAAGAGATTTCTCATAGGCATGCCCAGACAATAACCTAAAATTTTGTGTCAAAAGTGTTCCTGGAAACTTGTTACATAGTTGATGCAAGATCCTACCAAGTTGACAATTAAAGGGGACCATCATACAGTCTAGGATTTCTCTCATGTAGACATACTGGTTTTTTTTTTCAGGTTTGGTTTTATAAATGATGGTGTCTCCAACATTTAAAAGGGTTTCTCCAACATTTGCTAGATCTATATATTTTTTAAAAAACTAATATTTAGTCAGTTTTAAGTAGTTTTTTTCTTGTCCATACTTAGCTGATCACCCAAAGTAAATATTTTTTTCAAGAAAATTAATATTACTCTAATATGTATATATTCCACACCTTCTTGATCCATTCTTCCATTGAGGGGCACCTCGGTTGTTTCCAGGTTCTGGCTATTACAAACAATGCTGCTATGAACATAGCTGCACAAATGCTTTTGTAGTATGATTGGGCATCTCTTGGGTATATTCCCAAGAGTGGTATTGCTGGATCCCGAGGTAGGTTGATTCCCAATTTTCTGAGAAACCGCCACACTGATTTGCAAAGTGGTTGCACAAGTTTGCATTCCCACCAGCAATGGATGAGTGTTCCCCTTACACCACATCCTCTCCAGCATAAGCTATCATTGGTGTTTTTGATTTTAGCCATTCTGACAGGTGTAAGATGGTATTTCAAAGCTGTTTTGATTTGCATTTCCATGATCACTAAGGAAGTTGAGCATGACCTTAGGTATCTTTTGGCCATTCGAACTTCTTCTGTTGAGAGTTCTTGGTTCAGATCATTACCCCATTTTTTAATTGGGTAATTTAGAAATTTAATGTATAGTTTCTTGAGTTCTCTGTATATTTTGGAGATCAGACCTTTGTCCAATGTGGGGTGAGTGAAGATCTTCTCCCATTCAGTAGGATGCCTTTTTGTCTTAATGACAGTGTCCTTTGCTTTACAGAAGCTTCTCAGTTTCAGGAGGTCCCATTTATTCATTATTGTTCCTATTGTCTGTGCCACTGGGGTTTTACATAAGAAGTGATCTCCTGTGCCCATGTATTGCAGGCTACTTCCCACTTTCTTTTCTATCAGTTTAAGTGTGGTCAGATTAATATTGAGGTCTTTAATCCATTTGGATTTGAGTTTTGTGCATGGAGATAGGTAAGGATCTATAGAGTACTACTCAGCGGTAAAAAAAAAAATGACATCTTGAATTTTGCATGCAAATGGATGGAAATAGAAAACGCTATCCTGAGTGAGGTAACCCAAACCCAAAAAGACGA